>JAAXYA010000174.1:0-21911 GCA_013305525.1 Aspergillus quadrilineatus
GAACCACCTTCCAAGACTTTCTATAACTTCGACTCCTCTTTCTTTTCTTCTTTTCTTTTCTTCTTCAGCGATTCCTTGTACGTACGGCACGCATAGATAGGAAGATCCATCTAAAGGCGTCCCATTACAATCTGGTAGGCTATCAGACTGCATGGATATCTCCTTCTTTCTCAACCCTGCAGAAGAGTCTCCAGAGCTTATTAGCTCTGGAAATGAGATATCCTCAGATGCATTACTTGAACAACTAATTGCTGAGGCTTCTGGAAATGCAGATATATATCTTAATGATCTGGATGATGATTTGGGCGAGCCAGCCCCTCTTCCAAAGCCTCAGGATGCTCTTTATGCTGTACGACTTCTAATCTCTTATATGGAGGGTCAGGATACGTCCAAAACACCTATTCTTAGATCTCTTGAGCGGTTAGAGCGAGATATAGAGGGTGAAATTATCACAGCGAAGGCTCAGGGTACCTTAGATAGTTGGCTTAGTAATGCTAGATAATGACAAAAACTTCATCTTGGCGATAACCTCGTTTAGGCGATATTTTTTGCTGGGATGACTTGTATTGACTAAACGGGGCCGCACTGTACCTGTTTCAAGATGCTTCGCGGAGCTAAATAATCCTGCAATAGCCAATCTATTGGAATTGGGTGGGTGCAACGGAGTTAGCCACTCCGGAAATGGGCATGGGGGATCGGAAGGTGGCCACGCTGAATAAGCAACTTGACCACCACTTTCGCCGCCGGACGTTTCGACTTTCTTTGCTAGCAAAGAGCAAAATGACGTCGCCTGTAGGTGCCAGACAGCGGATCCGGGCGGCCAAAGCCTGCCAGCGCTGCAGTCGACGCAAGGTGAAATGCGACGCGACCCAGACGGGCGTGCCTTGTAGCCGGTGCCGCCAGGACAAGATGGCGGAATGTACGCTGGTTTCCTCGCGGCGAGGCACATACGACCGTCGCAATTTCCGGCGCCCGCGACCACCACCAGCGTCAGCACCAGCATCAGCAGCAACAGATGATACTCCCCTTGTAGCCGACAGCGTCCTTTCCACCACCTCGGCTGACTCGTCGGACCGCCAGTCCCTCTCGTGCATGTTCGAAGACTTTCTTGGGCGCGCCGGTCACGAGGACTTGTGCAAGGCTAAGCTAGTACTCTTTGGCGAGCCCTCACCCCTAACCTTTGCCCTGCAGCTGCGCAGGGATCCAAACTCGGGTCTTCACGACGCCAGTCAGGGTATCCTTAGCAGTGACACGCTGACTGTCGTCGACGAAAACATCCATCCGAAACACCTGCCTCAGCATGACATTACATGCCTGGAGGCCAAGGGCGCTTTCATTTACCCAGAGGCACAAATCGTCGACGAGGTCATCTCTGTATTCCTAAACCGGTTTTATCCCTTGTACTCGATGGTAAACCCCGTTGATTTGCGCAAGGCACAACAGGAGCGCAAACTGCCATGGATCTTACTTCACTCCATTTGCTTCATTGCAATGACCTTTTGCGACCCACCGCTGATATACAAGGCTGGCTTCGTCTCGCGCGCCCAGGCACGGCAGGTCTACTACGACAGGGCCAAGGCGTTATTCGATCTCAACTACGAGAACAGTAAAATAATTCTAGTCAAAGTGGCGATCCTCCTCAGCTTCAAAGGACCACAGATGGATTGCTACTGGAATCCATGTTCCTGGATAGAAGTCGGCGTTACCATGGCTGTGGCTATGGGCATGCACCGCAAGGCTGTTACCGCAAACGCCAACAGCAATGATCGTGGCCTGCTCAGACGTATCTGGTGGGTATTGGCCATTCGGGATGCGCACTGCTCTGCACTGTTGGGGCGTCCCTTTCGCATCAATACGACCCAGTGCGATATTGATATGTTGACCTTGCAGGACTTTCCTGACGAGCATGGCTGCCAGGCATCGATGGAAAATGGTGCATGCGAATGTCGAACGTCATACGAATACCAGGTCTGCGTTGGAAAGCTTTCACATATCCTTCGCAGCATTTTGTTTTTCAGGTTTGGCCCGGCAAGCAATGTCTCCAGCATTGACGCGCTTCAAGCCCAACTGATTGCCTGGAAGGCCGAGCTTCCTACGACTATGCAACGAATAAATGGGCAATTTCCGGTGTCCAATGCGGCTATCCAGCTGGATATCTTATTCAACTATCATATCATCCTGCTGCACATGGAACAACCCTGGCAATCGAGATTCTCCGAGTCGTTTTCCCCACACACGCTTCTCGATGCGCACGGTGCCACCGCAAACGCAGAGGCCGCGGCACTGGCAATCTCGTCGAGTGCCATCAACCTAATAACCCGGACCTCGATCTGCAACCTCCCTCATGAAGTGTTTCCTGGATTCTTTGTGGCGGGGATCATCCTCTACCAACAGGTGCAGCAAGCGCAACAGTCGCAGAACAGTCAGCTGGCTAGGTTGATCCGGGCCAGCTTCGACAATTGCCAGATGTTCTTGAATCAAGCGCAGAGTACCTGGGACCCGGGTGTGTGGGCGTCCAAGGTTTTTGAATTTTTACTCTCGGCCGCGGACGCAGCCAATGCTGCTGCGACAGCAGGTAGTGGTGGCGGTGGTAGTGGTACACTTACGCAACTAGGCGAGGATAGCAGTGGTAGCCGGCTCCTACGGACAGACGTACCTTTTGACCCCATCCAACCGGCAGAAATATCGTTCAGGCAGAGTCCCACGTGGGCTGATGTCCCGGGCATGGAGCTAGATCGGGGATTCGCGATAGATATGGCGGATTATATGCTGTTCCCGAATTTCTTTACACCGCCACTGGCGGATTAAGCGGTGGTATACCCTGTTAAGGCACACGACTTGTGTACATAATTAGCGTCGGATTTACGGGTCAGCTCAGATCAATCGACTTTGCCGAGGATTCCGAATAATACGTTCATTTATCACAAATTTCCCGAGCCCATGACTGGCTCAGCCTGGCGGGGGCCAGCGGGGCAGACAAACACATCAAACATTCAAAAGCGCTCAGTCAATGACGCTCGATAGACACCTCAACCGGTGGAGTCGATTGCACCAATCAAGCTCTCCCCACTATCGGTCCGTCGACGGCTCTCGGCAATATATAGGTAGATCAAGAGACCTTCTGAAACCACGAAAACCACCAAAATTTCAGAACGAAATGTCCTTCAACCGTATCGCTGTATATGGCCACAGAGGCTGGGCCAGCTCCGCGATCGTGGCCGCCCTCGTCACCACTGGAGCCCCAGTCAAAGTTCTGTACCGGCCAGGCTCCGACGTCTCGTCCCTGCCAGACTCGGTTGCCAAGGTCGCAGTCGACCTCGAAAATGAGAGTGATGGCGAGACCCTCGTTGCGGCTCTGCAGGACATCGATATTGTCATGTATACCACTCTTACGCATCCTATAAGCCACAGTTGATAGACTCGGACGTATTAACGAATGCTAACCACGTCTCGAACCCAGCTCATTGGTCGGCCATGGAGGAGTCACGCTTCAACACGCCTTGGTCAAAGCCATCCCCAAGACCAAAGTACAGCTCTTTGTTCCCTCCGACCTGGCAGCCCGGTACGACGAGCAAGGGATGCGTGTCCCCGTGAACAGGGCGAAACTCGAGGTCGAAAACGCGGCGCGGGCGGCGGGCATTCCTATCACGGTTGTCCTGCCCGGCAATTTTGCTGAGTTTGCGCTTAATACTCCGTATGTTTGATACTCTAGGCGTTGTTTAAGATTTCATTTCAACGGTCGATCTCATTGACGAATTCTTGTCCAGAGCCATGGGCGTAGACCGCCGCAATAACCGAGTCCTTTTCATCGGCAACAGCGAACACGAGGCGCTGAATCTCTGGTATACATCTACGCATTCTTTGGCGGCCTTTACGTGATAACAATCCCTCGACTAACCCGGTAATCCCAGCACACGCCCCTACGTCGCCGCCGCCTACGCCTCTCTATTCGCATCCACCCCGTTAGGTCAACTCGCCAACCGATCCATCGCCCTCTCTGAATTCCGCGCGACGGGCGCCGAAATTGCGCAATGCCTATCAGAGCAACACAGCGGCTCGCCGACCCGCACAGGCCACGAATCGCTCGAATCGATAAATAAGGCCGTGGAGGGAGCCCTGGCGACAGGGAGCCCCTTTGCACTGGCGTTCTACTGTCGGAAGATCTGGGCGTCTGGTGAGCAGCGCGGGATGGTCGGGTATGACTTTTTAGATGTGCCAGGGTATGAAAAGGCGACCCTGCGAGGATTGCTTGTCGAGGGGCAGTTGGGGGAGTATCGACAGCTCCCACAGGAGGTGCTGGGGTTTTTCGAGAAGGGAATTGAGAGGAGTACTTGATTCGATACCTAGATGGTACATGTTAGAATAATCGCACTTCTAGTAAATTGTTTCCAACGGCTAGATGGTGTTCAATGTTCCGGTACATGGTCTCCTTTTCCGTCGGAAGTGGCGTCGGAACGGCAGCATGCCTCCGTCCCATATACCCGCGGCTATTGTCAAGGGCTAGTGCCTTTAGTTATCCTACAGCTACAAGTAGTACTATCGCAAAAGAACACGCTAAAGAGAAAGAAAAGAAAAGAGACAAGATCGACAGCTGGAAATATCTAGATATGCGCCAGTTTATTAACAGTGTTACGTGAGCGAGTGGTCGTCGGGGGCCTGAGCACTACCTACGGGCAAAGCCCGCTACAGCTATATGCCCAAAAACGGGGAGATCTCCATTTTCCTTTGGTCTTCACCACATAACTAAGTAAACAATCAGTTGTGGGCGGGACTATATCCTATAATAGCTGCTGTATTGAATTGAAGAACCTGATTAGCTGAAGTAGATATCTGCTACTCCTTCCACCTCAGCACAGCCTTGATCGCCCGCCCACACTTCAAGTCCTCCAGCGCACGTTGATATTCCTCGACGGGATAATACGCAATCATCTTATCCAATGGGAAGTCGCCTTTCCCATGCTGCTCGATTAGATATGGTAGCATCTGCAATACACATGTCAGCGTAAGTAATGTGCGCGGTGCAGATCAGAAGAAAGGAGGAAGTAGTGAAGGGAAGAAAAAAACGTACCTCCTTGGAAACAGCGCTCCCCTGATGGCACCCCACATACTCCTTCCCCATGGTCAAATGGCTGAACACATCGACACCCGCTCTTTTCCCCGGCGCTGGGGCTCCAACACTCGCCGCGCGCCCGCGCGTCCCCAGCACATCCAACATCGTCTCGATGACCCCAGGCACCCCAGAGCAGTCAACCGCATACGCAAGGCCGTTCGCAGGCGCACAGATATCCCGAATCTGCTGCAACACATCCCCACCTTCCTTGGATCCCACCAGCACCGTATGCGTAGCCCCCAGCTCTCTAGCAAGTGCTAGCCGCTTCGAATCCAGGTCGACGGCAATCACCGTACGCGCCTTGCGCAGCCGTGCCGCGGCCATAATAGCGCTGAGACCCACGGCGCCGACGCCGAAGACAGCTACTGTGCTACCTTCGCGCACGTCGAGCGTGTTCAGGATCGCGCCCGCACCGGTTTGGATGCCGCAGCCGAGCGGGGCGAAGAGATCGAGCGGAGTATCCGAGGCGACGACGGTGACGGAGGCTCGCGCAACAAGAGCGACACGGGAAAACGAGCTTTGGCCGAAAAAGTTGGCGAAGATGGTGTCCTCTGAATTTTTTGGGGCCTCCGCGCTGTTGGCGGGCCGTATCGTCCTGGTGCCATCAAGGCGCTTACCGCCAAAGTTGAGCGCCAGCATGTTCTCGCAGTAGGCTGGGTGGCCCGCGTGGCACTGGGAGCAGCTGCCGCAGAAATTGTAGCTCAGCAGAACCTTGTCTCCCGGAGTAATATCTGTAATGCTGCGTCCTGTTTCTAGGACAACACCGGCTCCTTGCGAGATATGTTAAATATATCCTTGAATAGACACCAGAATATGGCACCAGAATGTCGGTGCTTATATGCTTGAAATTGCTCTTTCCTCAGGTCAGAGGGAATAAAATTCACGTTTCTTACCTTCGTGGCCGAGCACGCAAGGGTATGCAGCTGGGAGCTTTCCCTCGATGCATGCAATGTCCGTGTGGCAGACGCCCGTAGCATGGATCTCAACCAGTACTTCGTCATCGCGAATGGCATCCAGAATCACGGGAGACAATTGGGGTTTAGCCCCCACAGTAGACACGAGCAGTGCTTCTGTGGGATAGGTCATTGTCAGGTAAGTCAGGCTGGATCTGCGTATTATGGTCTTTAAAGAGACTCTCCTCAGGCGTTCATGGTTCAAGGTTTTCCCAGGCGGCAGGAAATCAGAATCTCTTTTTTAACCTTTCCTTCCGACGAGCCTGCAATCGGCTATCCTTCACGGATGCTTGGTAATAACTTTTGCACTAGTCAGAGGAAAAAGGTGGGGTCGTTTCTGACTTGTCTTTTTCGGGATTGGGTCAGCACTGTTGGGGGAAGATGGCCGGGGGAGGCTGCGGGGGCTAATCGGCAACATGTTTCTCCCCCACCTCCACCACACATTGCATCCCGCACCCGAGCAGATCACGACCTTCTGCGGGGCGGAAATAAGTCACAGGATACAGATATATTGTTTTCGGAACGAGAATAGGATCCGATCGGGTAGCCTGGTGGCGGCATGCTGATCCTCTCGCCGACATAAAGCGTCTATACAGGCAGCTCAGGGCTTCCCTGTTCTGTTTTCTTTGCACCAAGCAACGAACAGTGGTATACTTGAACCTACATTACATACATTACACTATGGTGTCACCCGAAATCGAGACCCGTCTCTATATTGACGGAAAGTTTGTGCCATCAATCGACGGCGCCAAGTTCGACGTGGTCAATCCCTATAGCGGCGAGGTTGTCGCCCAAGTCTATGAGGGACGCGGGAATGACGTTGACCGCGCAGTCGAAAGTGCCAAGAAGGCGTTTCCCGCGTGGTCAGAGTTGGATGGTAAATGAGCAAATCCCTCTACCATAGCTCGATGCTGGTGCTAATCATTACTCCTGTTGCCAGGATCCGAGCGTCGCCGTCTCATGCTGCGTTTGGCTGATCTAATGGATGAACACGCTGCGGAATTTGCTCGATTGGAGGCCCTGTGCATGGGCAAGCCGGTGTCTACATATATGGACCAAGCCCTAGGCGCGGCAACATTGCGATGTAGGTTCTGAGCGATCCAGGCGCGGGACACCTTGGCTAACGTACGCTACTACCATAGACTATGCTGGGAAGGCCCTGGACGTCCATGGTGTCACCTCCCTGACCTCCAAAAACCACTTGAATCTATCTATTCGCCAGCCCTATGGCGTTACGGGCGCAATCATTCCTTGGAAGTAAGCTGTCCGGTATATATACCTTCTGCCCTCCTTGGCTGACTCCTATCACCAGCGTCCCGATGATCATGATCTGTTTTAAAGTCGGCCCCGCACTCATCGCAGGCAACACGCTCGTACTCAAATCGTCTGAAAAGGCGCCGTTGACCTCGATCCTGTTCGCAAAGCTGGCACACGAGGCCGGCTTCCCCCCTGGCGTCCTCAACATTCTGTCTGGTTTCGGTCTGCCCTGCGGAGACGCCATTGCGCGGCACATGGACATTCGCAAGATTGCCTTTACGGGGAGCACGCGTACGGGGAAGCTGATCCAGAAGGCGGCAGTAGACTCAAATCTGAAGTCGTGCACATTGGAACTAGGGTAATCACCGCCAATAATTCTATCCAATTTTGAGGCAAGTGGTGAAGCTGATTGCGTCTCTGAATTGGAATAGTGGCAAAAGTCCCCTTCTCGTATTCGAAGACGCCGACCTCGAGAAAGCCGCAAAGGCAGCGGCCTTCTCCATTGTCTCGAATTCCGGACAGGTCTGTATGGCTTCTTCGCGGGTCTATGTGCAGGAGAGCATCGTCACCGACTTTACCAAGTTGTATGTCGAGGCTATCCAGCAACTCTCAGGCCAGGCGGGTAACCCGCTCGAGAAAGAAACCGGGTTCGGGCCCCAGGCAGACGCGCAGCAATTCAAGAACGTGTCCGAGTACCTGCAGAAGGCGCAAGATGATAGACTCAAAAAAGTTTCGATTGGCGCCGCGCCGGAAAAAGGGAGCAACTTTGTCGCTCCCGTTGTCTTCCAAGATGTGCCAGAGGGACATGCTCTGATGAAGGACGAGATTTTCTGGTGAGGAAGCCTGAATTCTTCGTCTTCTTGTTTCTTGCTACCCTCCCTGCGATCGTTTTCTGACCGTCCATCCGTAGTAGCGTGTCCTGCCTTAACACTTTTACCAGCGAAGACGAGGTAATCCGTGCCGCCAACGACTCCGAGTATGGTCTCTATGCCAGCGTCTTCACCCGAGATATAAGCCGAGCCATCAGAGTTGCCAAGTACTTCGAGGCAGGCTCTGTGGGTGTCAACACGACATCGCCGTACTACTGCCAGGACCTGCCCCTAGGCGGGTACAAGGGATCAGGAACTGGGCGCGAACTGGGCGAAGAGGGGCTGCTGGCGTGGTTAGAGGTCAAATCCGTGTATATTTCGTTGACGTAGGTTAAAGTTTGTTGTCGAATATGCATGTATGGTCAAAGGGAGCAGGGCAGAGTGGGACTGTATCAACTACACGTACTTAGCATACATACTAAGGATCAGATGCCGTCTTGATTGTTATTTTATCTAGGTCTCTTTCTCCCCCACTATGTACGCGTAGAAGGGAGAGAACCCTAGAACTAACGTAATCAACAAGCGAACGGATCACACAAGCGAGCGGATCATTGCTCTGTCTGATTCTGACTATGATCTAAATACAAAGCATTTCAAGACAATGAATATATAATTCTCAGGTAAAACTAATTTCTATTATGATTTGAACACTGGAACTGTCTATGCCCAATAATATAGTAATCACTATATAGCAGGGGTGCCCGTACGCGAGGCTGCAATGTATCTGGTATATCTGGTTCTTGTATAATAGGCCTGGTTTGTATAACCTCTTCTACCTGATTCCTGCTTTGTACAAGAGCATGCCCTTCTATAATTAAGGGGCCCTCTGTAGAAGCAATCTGTACTTTTAATTATCCTCTTTTTTAAAGCTTTTTTTTATATATAGCCTGTAGATCCTGGTTTTCCTTTGCAAGAATAGCAGCCCTATTAAGGGCTATTTCAAACCCTTTAACAAGCTGATTTAACACGGTCTTTGTTGGACTGGGTGGACTCTGTGTACAATGTCATAATAGCTTTTTAATTGTAGATGCTTGCTTGCCCAATTAGTTGAGATTATACAGTATTTTAGGTACAGAGGTAGTTAATTGACTCAGGGGTAGTATAGAGGTCTTCAAACATATATTTAGCTGTGATAGTATATATTCTGGCTGCAAAGGAACTAGCCCAGCTGCTACAAAGCTATTCTGAATATTCTTTGGCTTAAAGGCTTCTGTACAGGCATTAGGATAGGCCTCAAGAAAGTCAAGCTTGTCAATATGGTTAAAACTAAGCTGCATCTGATTCTTAACTAGTCAGCCATATACATGCTTTAGAGGCACAAAACACCTAATATTAAGAGGCTGTAAGAGGTGTAATAAGTATGCTGGCATATAGATTAGTATAATATTATATTCCATGCATATCTGGTTGAATTAGGGAGTTGAATAACTTCCATGGCCATCAAGAATCAACAGCTAATATTTACCAGTCATACAGCTAGTAGTTGCTGGGATAAAGAGTTTTTGAAGCTATTATAGTCTAATTTTATCAGTCATCCAGCTATTAGCACTAACTTTAATCCTCTAGTTGCATGGTAAGGCATTATCTTTGTACCATCCCTTAATAAGGACCTTGCCTTTAAAAATAATACATGGTAGAAGTGCCCACCCTGTACAGTGACATACTTAATAAATATAACCTATTTATAATTGCCTGGTTATACAAGAAATAGCCAACCAACTATCTCAGCTCTTGTAACTACTTTTGTAGTAGCTACAAGGCCCATAGCAAAGCTAGTCTTATCAAAGTTGTAGATATCCTTATCAGCAATCCTATACTGCATCCTGGTAACTTATATATAGTAATTCCTCTTTATTTTGAGTCAGCTTATGGGAATTAGCACGTGTCTTAATATGAGAGGCAACTCTATTAAGTCACTGTCAAAGGGTTATAAAGGGAATATTATAAATATGTACTGCTTCACAGATACTGGAGATTTATTTCTTTTGTAAAGCAGAAATTATAAGTAAAAGCTGACCCTCCTGCTCAATAGATTCTTTTGAACTTGTATACACTTTTGGTGGCATGGTTGCTGGCTGAATTTAGGTGTGTAATACAATCGCGACCAAAACGCGTGAGGTGATCCGCTCGCTTGCGTGATCCGCTCGCTTACCGATTACGTTACGGGATACGTTAACGTAATTCCCGGTTGGTTCGTGAATCCCGGTCGGTTCGTAAACCTCCAAAAATTCCGAACGCGCCAGCCACCACGAACTTCAACCGACCACCATGCCACGAAAAGCGCGTAAAACAAAACAAGAATTGATCGAGCAAGAGGGCAGGATCCAATGCGCGATAAATGATTTAAAAAATAAAAAAAATTCCCAATCCTCGTCAAGCTGCATTGATTTACAATCTACCTCCCCAAACCCTATATGATCGGTTAAAAGGACTTCAATCTCAAGCAGAACTCCGCAACCACAGGCATAGGCTATCCCTGCGTCAGGAAGAGGTATTGGTAGCATGGATAGTATCACTTGATATATGTGGAGCACCCCCCAGGCACTTCCAAGTACGAGATATGGCACAAATTATCCTGGAAGCTGATTCCTCTACCCCCCCTTAACTGGTCGGAAAGAACTGGGTTACAGAGTTCACCAAGCACCGCCCAGAGATTAAAAGCAGGTTTGCTCGAAAGATAAATCGCCAAAGAGCTCTTTGTGAAGATCCTAAAGTTATTGGTGAATGGTTTGCTGAGTTGCAGAGGGTTAAAGCTCAGTGGGGGATCCAGGATGAAGATATCTACAACTTTGATGAAACTGGCTTTGCTATGGGACTTATTGCAACAACAAAGGTGGTTACTAGAGCTGAAATGCCTGGTAAACCATGGCTTATTCAACCAGGGAACAGGGAGTGGGTTACAACTATTGAATGTGTCAACTCTATGGGGTGGTCAGTTCCCTCCACTATTATCTTCAAGGGAAAGGTCTATATAGAGGGATGGTTACGAAGAAGCAATCCCAGGCACTTGGAGGATTGAAACAAGCACCAATAGATGGACCTCAGATGAGATCAGGCTTCGCTGGCTTCAAAAAGTCTTTATTCCAGCTACAAACAGCCATTCTAGGGGGGGGTATCGACTCCTTGTTCTGGATGGCCATGGAAGCTACCTGACACCTGAATTTGATCGTACATGCAAGGAGAATAATATTGTGCCTATCTGCATGCCTTCACATTCATCTCACCTCTTGCAACCTCTTGATGTTGGTTGTTTTGGTCCCTTGAAGAAGGCATACTGCAAGCTTATAGAGCAGAAAGGGCGGTTAGGGTACAACTATATTGACAAGTTTGATTTCCTGAAAGCTTATCCAGCAGCTCACAAGGAAGTCTTTATAATGGAGAATATTCAAAGCGGATTCAGAGCAACAGGGATAGTCCCCTTCAACCCCAATGCAGTGTTGGATAAGTTGAATATAAGACTATCAACTCCAACCCCCCCTCCGAGCAGAGGGAGTGCTTCAATCCCTTCCTCCCAGCTCTGTACGCCTCATACAGTCCGCCAAATACATCGAAAAGCTTCCTCAGTTGAAAAGCTGCTAAAGAATGGCTCTAAGAGTCCTTCATCCCCTTCCAAATGAGCATTTGATGAGCTTGTAAAGGGGTGTGAGTTGGCCATGTACAATGCTGCCTTGTTAGCCAAAGAAAACTCTGATCTCCGCGCAGCTATTGAGAATGACAAGCAAAAAAAGAGTCGCTCTAAAAGCCAAATGACTCCTATACATGGGATCTCAGTTCAGGAAGCTAGGGATCTTATTTTGTTGAGAAATGAGCAATTGGAGGCAGAGGGGGTGGTGCTAGTAGAAGTGCTATCCCAACTTCAACAGCTCCTAAACGTGCCCTACCAACATGTTCTGAATGTAATATTAAGGGGCATACTAGAATCAGATGTCCTAGTCGGCAAGACTTTTAGTTTATCTAATTTAAATTGCTTTTGGTTGTGCTATAGAGCTTTAAATTTGAGATAGAATGATTTTTGGAGGGGGATTTACGAACCGACCGGGATTCACGAACCGACCGGGAATTACGTTAACTTTGTAAGCTGTGATTATTAAGTCATCCGATCCCTCCAAAGAGCATATAGCCGACTAGCAGGGTTCCACTCGCCACTATTCAAAGATGTCACAATCCACTCGCCGCCACAAGTATAAGAAGATGGTGGGCTGGCATAGTTAGATCAGGTCCGTATCGATTTTAATCAAGCAATATTTGCAATGTCATCTATTTTCCTCATCGGCCCTGGCCTTATCGGCGGAGAGGTTCTCGACCTCCTCCTCCAGGAGAAGCGCTACCAAATTACCACGCTGGTGCGCAGAGAGTCTGCCCGCCAGGCCTTTCACGATCTCGGCGTCCAGACTGTGTTGGGAAGTCTAAGCGACAGCGAGATCATTTCCACCCAGACCGCTGCGAGCGATATCGTCATCCACACCGCGACCGCCGACGATCTCCCCTCGGTTGAGGCGGTGCTAGCGGGGATTCGGCAGCGCTCGCAGGCCGGCCACGAAACAATCTACATCCACACCAGCGGCGCGAGTCTCATCGGCGACAATGCCGAGGGCGGCTTCAAGAACGACTTCATCTACGACGACGAGAAGCCAGCCTCGATCGACGCCCTTCCGGACTCGGCCGCGCACCGCGAAATCGACCTTGCGATTGTCAACGCTAGCAAAACGGACGAGCTCGCGCGCACCGCTAAGTTTGCAATCATGATTCCGCCCGTCATCTACGGCGTCAGCTCGCGCGAGAAGCGCCTCTCCATCCAGTTGCCCACCATGGTCCGCTACTCCATCAAGCACGGGTACCCCGGAATGATTGGCGACGGACTTGCCGTGTGGAATCAGGTGCACGTCAAGGATCTCGCCCGCGGCTATGTCGCGCTCCTGCACTGGCTCGAGCAGACACCCGCTCAGACGGTTGCAGAGAATCCGTACTTCTTCTGTGAAAACGGCGAGGAACTCTCGTGGAGACAGTGCGCGGCGGAAATTGGCCGGATCCTGCACCGCGCCGGCAAGGTCGCTGATCCGACGCCGCAGACTATTCCGCGGGAGAATTATGGGGATTTGTTTGGCGAGTATTCAGGGCTAGTGATTGGGTCCAACGCGCGGAACCGGGCGAATCGCCTGCGCAAGATCGGTTGGGAGGCCAGGGAGAAGAAGACGTTTGCCTCACTTGCTGAGGATGAGATTCCACTGATCCTGTTGGAAACCGGCGAATTTAACGGCTATTCTGCCCCTGTTGCGTCGGGCAAGTTTGAGGGACAGAAGTGAAGATCCTGTGTGCCCACAGTTTCTTTTTGTAGGTATGCAAAGCATCCAATTAAGAAACATTCCCCTTGTAGCCGATGAGCGGATGGGATACTCCGTAGGTCAATATTGTTAGGATGACTACTACGATCTACCTGTGTGGTTTTCATAGCCGGCCTGATCATAATTCCTTTGCCACTTGATGAGTAGGGTACGCAGCCTTATCTGGTAGTGATGCGACAGTTTCTGGCAGCGCATATTATTTGATAGGCCTAATCATTACTGCCTTTCAGCAGCTGAAACTTATGCATCTGAGCCTAGACCGTGACGCAACCCGCGGGTCTACCAAACCCCGTAACGGGTGGGCTCGTTGAACCCGCGGGCTGGGTACGGGTTCTGACCATCTACCCGCGCGGGTTTTTGGATAACCCGTCGTTGATAAATATTATAAACATGCCGAGTCTTATAGCATGTATAAGTATCTTTAGGCAATTAAATTACAAGAGCAGCAATATATTTTAAAGAATTATAGTTAAAGTTATAATAGGTATATAATTATTATAGAAAGATATTTCGAATTATAATAGTAAACAAAGCTTATTTATCTAGGTAGATATATATTTCCTGCTGTTTGTTAATATATATATTTTTTGGCAGTATACACTGTTCTTTACAGTTGTTCGGTCTTGTACTTAGTCTACTATTAATTAGGCAACAAACGCTGATAATATATAAAGAAAACAGACTGTATCTTAATGGAGAAAGACATGTATACTATCTTAAGACAAGTTTTGAAGCTCTCTGACTGTACTATAGTAAGTATAGTAAATCTTTCAAAAATTGGGTATCTTATTTGGATAAGTTATCTTTTTATGCAGGAAAGTATGGCTAAACTGGGAGGTTATATGCAAAATGGGTTCTTGGCAGGTAACCCGCGGGTTTTGAGTACAGGTCCTGACCTTCGACCCGTTACAGGTTTTGTCACAGTCTATCTGAGCCACTCTAGAAACCATCCAGGCAGGTCTGGGTACATCTTTTGCACCGTTCAGTCAGTAAGTTAGTAGCGGCAGATGTATCAAGTCACTTCGCGGAATATGCGCCGGTTGTCGAGTCCACGGTCATATACTCGCCGTATCCTATCCTCACCGAGCTCAGCCAAACGGGATGTTAGAAAAGGATCCAGCATTCGAAGTAACCTCACTAGCTGGCTATCGTGTTCTCTGCATGTAGCCACGGAACGATGGTACCCTGCAGGTGGCACAGGTCTTGGGGTAGGTCTGTCAGCAACGTCAATCCGGGGCCCCGCAACGGCGTATAAGCTGCCAGCTCAGCATCGATGGTTCCAGTCAACTTCATTACCACCATTGAGTCTAGCAACCATGGATGAGAAATCGATCGAAGAAACTACTCACATTGACCATGTCATGCCCAACTCCTCGGATGTGGAGCACATCACCACACGCCACCGACAGCTCCTTCGAAAGATCGACTGGCGCCTCCTCCCCCTCTGCGCGTTCATTTACCTCCTCAACTACCTCGACCGCTCCAACATCGGCAATGCCCGTATTCTCAACGCGGAGACGGGCGACTCACTCGAACAACAAACCGGCTTGACGGATGCTGGGTACTCGATCACGCTCACCCTGTTCGCCATCGCCTACTCGCTGTTCGACATCCCTTCAAACTGGGTCCTGAAGCGTTATGCACGGCCATCGTACTGGCTCGGCTCCCTGATGCTCTGCTGGGGCGTAGTGACCCTTTGTTTTGCGCGAGTTGATAATATTGCCACCGTGATGGCGTTGCGTGTACTGATCGGGATCTTCGAGGCTGGATTCTTCCCGGGGATGGTCTACCTGATCACGTTTTGGTATCGCCAGGAGGAGCGGTCAATTCGGATAGCATTTATCCTTGCGACGTCGACGCTTGCTGGCGCTTTTGGCGGATGTATTTCATACGGAGTGGGGTTTATCAACGGCGCTGGTGGGCTCGAGGGCTTTCGCTGGCTTTTCATAATTGAGGGCGCGGTGACTGTCCTCGTTGCGCCGCTTGTTATCTTTGCTCTCCCCGACTATCCTTCCACCGCAAAGTGGCTGGCCCCATCTGAGCAGCGCTTTGCGGCCGAGCGGCTGGAGGACAATGGCGGCGTGCCAACGAGAGATCGCTCGTCGCGGCAGGAGATCTTGGAGACGATTTGCAGCCCGCGGATGGTGCTGCACTATACTGCCTACGTAACCCACCCTGCCCCATTTCCATTTCCTATCGTGAAAGAAGAAACACTCAGCTGACGCCTGTTGCCCAGTTCACAAACAACATCGCCATGAGCTCGGTCGCCTACTTTAGCCCGACGATTGTGCGTGGCCTCGGCTACTCCTCCATCACCGCGCAACTCATGACCGTGCCCCCTTGGGCCGTTGGCTACATCATCTCCATGCTGCTCGCTTACTCGTCTGACCGCTTCAACGCGCGCGGCCTGCACGTCGCCCTCGCCGGGCTGCTCACAGGAACAGGCTTCCTCGTCGCCCGGCTCCTCCCAGCAACCGCGTACTTGGCGCGGTACGGATGCCTGATCGTCGCGTCGTGCGGCGTGTTCCCCAGCGCCGCGCCGCTGACCTCGTGGGTGACGTGCAACACGCCATCGACGCGGACACTGGGGCTCGCGGCGGCAATGAACAACTCAATGGTAGGGATCGGGTCGATTGTGGCGCTGTGGATCTGGAGGGGCAGCGAGGAGGAGCGAGGGCTTCCGACGGGGAATGCGATTTGTGCGGCAGCGGGATTTGCGACGGCGGTTATTGCGGTGTTCTTGTTTCTATTCTATAGAAAGAAGAATTCGATGGCCATGGCTGGCCAGGAGGGAGTAGAGCGTGGAGAGCGGAGGCGTGTGTGGGCGCTTTGAAGTTGGATGCTAGGATTAGAGGTACATGGCTACTATAGTTACCATTCCCAGTGTGGGGGCCAGAGGGCGGTCGGTGCTAGCCTACTTCTGTTATCAGGTTGTATGAGGAAGTAGAAGCTTAGGTAGCTACTCCGTAATAGGGAGAATGTCAAGTGGCTGCTCTTGCAACGGGGCGGCTATATGGCTACCGGTACGGAGCTGCCATGATTATCTAAACATGACCCGTAGCCATCCTACTACACACCGGCGTCCTAGATAACTGCCACCTTGCTATACATTCCAACAGATTCGTCACCTCACACTGTAAAAATGCGCAACATAAACCTGGACCAGTCCCTTCTTGAAAATCTCGCGGGCAAAACAGCAATCCTCACCGGCGCCGCCGGGGGAATCGGCACCGCAATCGCAACGCTCCTCCTAAACAAAGGAGCAAATGTCGTCCTTGCAGACCTTGCGCATACCCGTCAGACAATTGAGAGCATGATAAGCGCGCTCCCAGAAGTCCAGCGGTCGCGCGCCCTGTTCATCCCTACCAATATCGTCTCCTGGTCGGAAACAAGCGCGCTCTTCCGCAGCGCGCGGAACCACTTTGGACGCGTTGATATCGTTGTCGCAAATGCGGGAATCATGGAGACGACCTCGGTCCTTGACGACTTAGACACAGTTGATGAGGAGGGGAATCTTGTCGAGCACGCCGGGTTCTCGACCGTCATTGATGTCAACGTCAAGGGGACAATGAACTGTCTGAGGCAGGCGCTCTTCCACATGAAGCAGAACAAACTGCTTCCATCACCTGGTTCCTCTTCCTGCGCTTCCCGGGGCGCCGTCGTCCTTGTAAGCTCCGTCTCCGGTTACTTTGGTGGCACGGGCGTGGCGGGCTACGTTACCTCGAAGCACGCTGTGACGGGCATGCTTCGAGCCTCGCAGCTGGCAGCAGTCAGGTATGGGATCCGGGTGAATGCGGTCGCGCCGTTTGTTACGCCGACGGCCATGTCGGGCGGGTTCTCGCAGGCGTGGTGTGAGCGCGGTTTGCCAACTAACACCACC
The DNA here is from genome assembly GCA_013305525.1 of Aspergillus quadrilineatus. Taxonomy (NCBI): domain Eukaryota; kingdom Fungi; phylum Ascomycota; class Eurotiomycetes; order Eurotiales; family Aspergillaceae; genus Aspergillus; species Aspergillus quadrilineatus. The sequence continues at coordinate 17,412 of JAAXYA010000174.1, forward strand.
AGCGGCGTGGCAGAGGCAGTCTTGGTAATTGCGGTGGATCCAACTGTGAGCGGAGGCTGTTATATGGTATGTATTGGGCTGCCAAAACAAAATACAAAGGCATCTGCTGATATTCGGCGTGCGATAGGTTGTCGGCCGTATCCTGCGGGAGGTGGAGCATGCTCAAAAAGATGTCCTGGCGGAATGGCTGGGGGAGGATCTCGCGGGGGTCTTTCGGGAGGCCGCGGCGTTCTTTGAGAGTCAGGGAGGGTACCAGTTACCCAAGGCAAGAGGCACGGCTTAATCTTCTGATCTTGATTATCGCTAAAAGATGGCCCGCCATTTACACGTAGAGGTAGCCGCCATACATTTCGTTGAAATAGAAGCTGATGAGTCTAGATTGATAGCTATTCAGCAGATATAGAGTGTCGCAGACTGCCAATTACATAGTCACGTAGCACGTACCGTCACCACGGATACCATCAACCTCTAGAGCTACGCGGGGTAGAATACTGATAAGCAGCCAACCAGCTAATGAGAGAAATTCCCTGCAACATGTGTACGCAACCTGAGGTTGACTCCTGCATTCTGATTGAATCTGAGCGCGGAACATACCAGCGACACAGAAACTGGAAACTCAGTGACCCTCCCACGCTACTCCAGGAAGCCTTTCTCTGGCCCGGAATCAGCCGGAAGGGTTGTTTACGTACAAGAGGGTGGAACACACATGAAATTTCGCGACGTCATCTGTTTCATTCTTCAACTCAATCGTCACCCATCGTATTTACTATGACATGAAAAATAACTATTGAATAACTGAACGATTGGTATTCTGGCCTGCTTCAAGGACCCAATAGTGGACATCGAGTCATGCCTAAAGTAAGTCGAGGTTTGAAATCAAGACACGGGTGTGGTCAATGCAAACAGCGCAGGGTAAAGGTATGATTGAATACTCTTCTCAGCTAATTTGTCTAGTGCTGCTGTGTGGGACTGCGAGACTTCTGAAATAAGGTCCCCTGTTGGAACTAGATAATACTGATTTTCTATCCTGGTCTGCATAGTGCGATGAGAGGAAACCACGCTGCTATAATTGCATACGATTTAATGAAGCATGTAGTTTCCGTCTCATTGAGCCGTTTGTTACAATGTCGGCTGGAAACCTGAGACTACTGCAATGCGGCGTATCTGCAGTTCCACATCCGCAACTTTCTTCAACACAAGACCAAAAACATGACCAAGAATCCCAACCGCGCGAGGTTACCTTTACATTGGAGGACATGAGATTGCTAAATCACTTCATCAATCACACAGCCGAAACACTCTCGGATAGTCTCACGGCCCAGCGGATTTGGAGAACTAGCGTTGTGGAATGCGCCTTTAACCATATATTCTTACTCGAGGGTATATTATCCCTCGCCGCACTTCACATGGCCATGCAGAACTCTGAACAAGCCGAGAGGCTGTCAATACTAGCTGCGACTAAACAGAATACGGCTTTACAAGGTTACCGTTTTCAACTGCGAAATATTACACCTGAAAACTGCGAAGCTGTCTTTGCTTTTTCCTTTCTCGCTTGTTATTATGTCCCAGCCTCTGCGGGCACGGTGATTAATCCAGCAGCCAACTTCCTGGAAGACGACCTGCTCAGTGCAATGGTGTCTTGGCTGCGACTTTGTCATGGTGCAAACAGTATTCATAAATACGCTGGTGAATGGATTAGGCGTGGGCCCCTGGAAGGCCTTTTGCGGCAGCACCCATCCTCTGGGTATGGTCGATATGCAGAGATATGCGGTCTTAATGCCCCTCAACTACAGCGCCTCCGAGAGTTGGAGGACTTGTGTAATCCACACGGAAAGCGAGAGAACTTTCCTTACGACAACCTCGATGTCAAAGAAATAAATTTGCGTGCCCTCACGATATTCAAGGGCCTTCTCAGTTGCTTGCAGGACAAACAGGACGTGAATCATTGGGTTTCTGGACAATCTAGCCATCCACTGTCAGACGCTGAGACTACATTCGCATCTTCAAGCCAATTTGGCGACAAACTGCCTGACGACTTAAACGCACACGCCCCTGGCTTCAATCTGTCACTTCTTTGGCTCTTTGAAATTCCAATCGAATTCATCGAATTGCTGGAGAAGCGAAATCCTATATCCTTAATCATCTTCGCACACTTTTCGCTCCTACTACTCCATGGGCCACAGTTTTGGCTAAACAGACCAATTGCAAATAAAATCGTGCAATCAGTCGCCGCTTCTCTGGACCATAGATATTTTACCTGGATTCAATGGCCTATTGAAAGAGTCTTATGAAGACATGGCTCAGGGACTCTCTTAAGGCAAAATATGGCTTAGTCATTTGAGGGGGTCCCTTTAGGCGGAAGTTTCACAGGAATTGTGATTTATTTTGTTTTAGATTTCTGTTCCTATTCCTAGATGAGTGTGATTGACAATTGGCGTTATCTCCCTCGCCAAAAAGAGGATTTAGTATCGCTGTTATGGGCTAAACAGATGTGCTGGCCCGGAAGGTGTAACCCAGAGCCATATTTCTCACACCCAAGGGTTTAATTCTTTTCTTTTTGACTTTCTTTGGGATCATACTTTGCCAATATTGTTTACTGGAGTATGCAACAGACAATAAGTAACTTATAACATTCAAAAGAAAGTACTAAGGGTCGGTCTAGGTACATTCTATCCGGCAGAATAGAAGCCGTTTCTCCTCACTTCTGCGCTCAATCCATACCGAGGAGCCATCGATGAACTGCTCTAAAGAGCAACTGGGGCCTCGGAGTTGTGGAACTTCCCGAGCTTGAGAAGGGCTTTCGCATTGTCGCGACCAATTCGGCGGTAGTTTTCGACGCCACCGACGGCGTCAGCAATGGCCTTAGCATCATTATCCCACCAGCCACACCCGTCCTCAATAGTCTCATAGGGATAGTCGACACTGAAAAGCATGCGATCGGCACCAATCTCATTGATAACATACTTCAAGGTGGAAGTTGAGAAGTGGCCACTAGTAGTAAGCCAGATGTTGGTCTTGAAGTAGTCGTAGATAGACTTTTTGCACATCACGCGGCCCTCCTCGGCAGCAATGGGCTTCTTAACATCCTCAAACCAGTGGTTGATGCGCCAGAAATCATATGGAATATGTTCGCCCTGATGGCCAATAATAACCTTAGCCTTGGGGAAGCGATCAAAGACACCATTGCTGATCAATCCAAGAACATGCAGGGACACATCATTCGCGAAAGAGAGGGGAGGTCCAAGAAGGTAAGGGCGCTGAGCGTAGAGCTTTTCGTAAATCACGCCAGTAGGAGCCGCAGGGTGGATGTACAACGGCACATCAAGCTCAACAAGAACCTTCCAGAAAGCGTCATATTCAGGCTGGTCGTAGAAAAGGTATGTTTCGCCGTCAGGACCAGCATGCTGGAAGTTGCAGAGAAGAGCACCATGGAAACCAAGCTCCTTAACACAGCGACGGAGTTCCTGACCGGCCTGAACGGGGTCATGCATAGAAAGGCAGGCGAAAGCACCCATACGGTCACGGTGGTTCTTGATCTTGTCCGCAACCCAGTTGTTGGTCTCAGTAGCAAGGCGCTCAGCCTCAGCTTTATCCGCTATGCCCTGGATACCCGGGACAGTTAACGAGACCACAGTGTAGCCGATACCATGAGCATCGGATAGCGCGACACGTTCACCGTTGATATCACTAATCTGACGCATGTAGCGCTCACGATCGGCAGGGGCAATGTAGAGCTTAGCCTCGCGAATAGACTTTTCCTCGAGACCAGTGCGTTCATACGCCTCCTCAAGAACAACTTTTCCGAACATTTTCAAGTTTGGTTGTTGGTCGAGTTTCTTGAAGAAGAGTTGAATGTTGAATGTTGAAGAAAATCAATCGACATCGCCATATTGGCGTCTTATATCGTTTTCCCTTAGGCGTATTGACGCGGATGTATCGGCACTTGTGGGAGAATGCAGAGGGCTGCTTGAGTCTTTCTCCGCCCTTGACCGTGACGAAAGTGAAGGTATTTGTCTTGGGTGTAGTGTAAGCTTGCTAGAGCCACAGCAGATCTACGAATGAGGTGGGGAATGACCAATCAAATAGAGTGCAACGCGAGGGAAGTTTGAAAAGACGGAGATGATCAAGTTTATCGACATCCAGATTACTCCGTACCAATTCCTTGTTCCATTGACCCACTCCGGTTACTGTGAACTAATCAGAGGAAGCCCGTACCGAAAGCTTGTTTATTGGCTGGCGCCTGCTCACATCAATGGACTTGGCGGTGTCGGAAAGCGTACTACTGTGGTCGCAGATAACTGTTGGGACACTGTCCTGTGGAACCGCCAGGTTGCAGCTCGGTTAGACCTGATTTTTAGTTGCGCGATACAAAATTGATTATGTAAGCAACTTGGCAGTCATGTGATTGTCACTCGACCATAAACTAGACTTGTTAAACCCAACCCGCGAAACCCGCCCCAGCCCGCCCCGACCCGCCAAGAATTGGGTTGGGTTAGACCT
>JAAXYA010000175.1:0-21504 GCA_013305525.1 Aspergillus quadrilineatus
TTTCTTTCTCTAAGCTTGTGATACTCGTTTATACAGGACAGCCAGTTGAAAATAATACTGCCTACGCCCGTTACAGGCCAAGATTGTTATTAGTCCATCTACTAGGACTTGTTGCAATAGTCCAATCAAGCGGAAGTCCATCATACCACTCCTTTTGATGTTGTTGGCCTGCAAAGATGATCATTGGAGGGAGGACCTGACCAGTACTTTGAATAGCCTTAATTATAGTGACCCATTGTCGATTCCCTGGCTGGCATACACGCGCCTGACTGTCTTGTTGACTTGTAATAACCTAATAAGAATGCCTATATATTAGTCTTAAAAATATATATAAGATTAGATAGGAGTACCTTGCTTGTAGTAATAATGCCCATTGCAAAACCTGTTTCATCAAAGTTGTAGATATCCTCTGGCTGAATACTATACTTTGCAATCATATTCTTGACCAGTTGAAACCATCCATCAATTTTTTTAATATCTTTACATAAAGCACGTTGATAATCATAGCATCTGGTATATCGAGACTGAATATCTTTATGTTAATTGATGAAGCGGGTGACCCAATTAACCCCAATATCTTTTTGGGCCAAAATAGCAGCCATTCGGCGTACAATCTTTAATTAAGGTGCCATACCTCGCTCATCAGCTGATATAATCCATTCTTTCAATTAATTCTCATCCAAAATATTAAGTTTTCAACTGTTTGCAGGGGTATCAACCCGGGCAGGTTGTCCTTTGAGGCGAGCAGACATGGTTCTATAAGGAACATCAAAAGTACCTGCTGCAGCTCGTATGCTTTTAAATTGACCACGTTTAAACACGTCAATTGCAAGCAAGATACATCCCTCTTTTTCAATTGATTCTCTGCGAGCATTTATAGCCATTTTGGTGGGTTGAAAGGCATCAGGATGGTAGTGGGTCAGAAAGTCAAGATTTTGTGCCGGTGGTGTGTGCCGCTCGGTAGTGAGTCACGTTAGGCAGGCCATTCCGGCCACCCAATAAGAGAACAATCCATCTCTTCCCACACCTTCGACCCGTCACGGGTTTTGTCATGGTCTAATAGAGAGACACTCTCATCTTAGTATAAATATTGCCGTAAATTAGCACACTAGTACAACTTTCCGTAAGCTAGATCAACGTGTTTCTAGTTGGTAGCGAGTGGGCATGATTTGAAGTATTCATAATAAAGAACCGACTCTCCTGCGACGGTTTGGCTCCTTTTTATGTTATAATATGTCTACGTAGCAAATTCTAGCGCTGAGGTGAGTGAGAAATTATCGTCTAGGGGTACTGACAGAAGCGAACGTAGGCAGCTTCCATAGGGTAATGCCCTACTTCCGTATTTCTAGATCTACTTTAAGGATATTCGCGAGCCTGTTCTAGCTAAGGACTCGTAGTTGCCAGTTAGTATTATTAATACATATATATCCACTATATATACACTTGCTCAGTCAGAACTAGGGCATTCACTGAGTTATGATGTACAAATGCCTGGCGCCTTCGAGACCATCTCCGGTGCCGCGAAACCTTTCGTCATTGCATGATGCCTGAAGGGCAGACACTTTGTTATTTTGCCTTGCACTACTATTTTATACATCCAAAGTCTGACGCGGCAGCTTCTTCTTGCTGACAGTAAGAAGCCGGCATCGACTATTCACAGATATAGTTTAGGAATAAATGCGATACTCCGGGAAGTAGAATTGTTCACTTGAACTATTGAAAGAGAAAGTGAAGAACGATGGTACTTCCCATGCCGCGGATGAAACATCAGCTTCAATGTATGAATTTTGATGTAAACATTTGGATGCTCAATCTCCTATTCTCATTCTATGCCTCAACCAGAAGAAGTACATCGATCGCCAAAAGATCGAAGCCCAGGGAACCAACTAGTGAAGTTCGAGACCACTTACAAATATCCGTGATAACGGCCCTTGAATTTGTGTTTGTGAGACTCGAACTGGCAAAAAGCAAGGCAGCAGATAAACTCTTCCCGACAAAGAAACTAGTACACCAAAATCTCTTCATCTTTTTCTCCCCCGTCCCTCCATTTTTTAAGCACCTTTTTCATATCTGTCGCGATATTCTGAGCATAGTCAGGCCCAGCGGCCCCGGCAGGCAAATCCGCTGGGTTCCCCCTCACCCAAGCAACAGGTTCTTTAGCAACACCCGCGAATTTCTTCTTAAGCTCTTCAACCTGTTGAGGCTCATAGCCGCGACCGAAGATTACCGCGCGAGGAGGCCGGCTGTAATCGTGGGTTCCGATCTCATTGGGGCTCCGAGACTGAGGATCGCGACCTGCAAGCAGATGCGGGAGCTCAGCCTCTGCAGCCTCATATGACAGAATGAAGTGGATGACTGAGGAGCATTAGCACGATACTTTGTTTATTTCAGGAATGTATATCAAGAACCTTCATATTCAGGCAGCACGTGCTGGGAGATTGATTTCCCCATTGCGGGTATTCTGCCGCAGGCAACTACTGGCATCGGCGGACTGAATGAAGACATGTTACGAGAGCTGTACGCTGTATGCTGTGCGCTGCGGATGAAGGTATTTCGGAGCATTGGAGATAGAGAATTATTGAGTAAGCGGAGTCGATGATTCCATTTATATTCCTCGTTGTGGCGCGCTCGGTCTGGAATGAGTTGATGACGTTCGGAACATGAGAGCCAGACTCCAGCCAACTTCAGAGCCACAAACTTTGGGTGCAGTTCGTGCCAATCGTGGCGACCCGCCGATTTTTCGATTATTCAACAGCACCGACGCCCCACCCCTGATGAGCAAAGCAACGCCGTCACGTCCTTTTCGCGTTCTCAGATTTTCCATTACATCACAGCATGTCTTCAAGATAGAAAAGAGGCCTCAAAAGCAATACACCACGGTCGAAGCAATGACTGACGCGCCCGCACCTCGCAAGAGAGGCCGGCCGCGAAATGCGACGGACGATCAGCAAGCTCCCGAGGTGGGCACATCCCGAGCAACTACAAAGCAAGTTGGAACTGACTCAAGAAATCCAGAGACGTCGAAGGCAGCTTCGCGTCGCGCAGCAAGCCTATCGCAAGAGAAAAGAGACTACGATCGTCAATCTGCAATCTCGCGTACAGGAACTCGAGTCGGGCATCGAAGAGCTCAGCGAGTCGTTCCTTTCCTTCAGTGATCTTCTGTTCGAGGCTGGTATTCTTCAAAATCAGCATCGTGTCACAGCTGCTCTGCAAAAAATTACACAGCAATGCGTGTCGCTTGCCAAAAGGGGCTGCGACGAGGCCGAACAACCTACAGCCCCAGCGGACGGATCGCCATCGATGTCACCCACGCTTAGCAATACACGAGATATAATTTCAAATTACAATCCGCTCATAACGCAATTTGATTCATTGCCAGTAATCGGTGATGCTTTCCAGTCCTCGTCGGACCTCACGGCTCAATGGCCTGGACTACCACGACTATCCCCCACGCCCCCCTTCCAAGAACAGGCAATTCTGCCATTCGGAATAGCCTTGTCGCCTCCGAATATTCCCTTATCCACCTCTAGTCCCGCCTTGAATTTCCCGACCATAGTATCGCCCGACAATCTCTTAAAGCAAGGGCGCTGGACAATCTCACACCTTCTAGTCCGACAATGCTGCGAGACTGGATACTATCTATTAACAAGCTTATCTGGAGACGATCCAAGGGTCAAAGCAATCTTCGGCAAACGATTGGCTATCGACGAGCGCAACTGCTTGATCTCCGGATTTGTCGCCGTCATGCAGGACGAAATAGGAGACACGATCGAGTTGAGGACAAAAGTTCTCAACTCAAGGAGGAACAGCTGCTCGCCTGAACGACTCGCCGTTTCCTCTCGAACGTGGCAAATTGTCAATGAGTCGGGTGCGGATGAGTGGATGGATGCGAGTGGTGTGCAAAGGCTGCTACAGCAGCGAGGGATTCGTATTCAGGACCCGACCTCGCCCCTCTCCAGTCCCCGGTTCAATTCGGCTCCGCAGCTCAACGCAGCGAGTTTCATCAAATGTGAGTAATGCCGAGATCAATGGTTTCTTTGTGCCTTCTTGCCCGTGCATTTACTGACCTTGTCGTAGATCTTTCCCTCTGCACTATCTGTCTTGGTTGCGGACCAGCGTTCCGAAAGCGCGATATTGAGAATGCCATTCGCCTTGCAACTCTCGATGATCCTTGGGCGTTTAGCCCTGCGTGCGAAATACCATGAATTATGTATTATAACAATAATTGTCTACAATAGATATAATCTCCGCTTACTTTGCATGATGCGACGATTAGAAGCAGGAGAAGCAGGACCCCGCTGTGGAGTTGAGGAAATCCTTCCAGTGCATATGTTCCCTTTGTCCGTGAAATTTCTTTAAAAAGCGCCCTTTGCATCCCGACCCTTCATTTCGACTGTCCCTTTCGCGTCTATGGGCTGGCCTTTGCAATCCGGGGCCGGACTCCAAAACCACCTATATTTTCCATTTACATTTTCTCCCTTTTTAGGTCACACAAATGCGCAGGCACATTTCTAGTCACGTCGACGCCAAATAGAGACTCTGTCATGGATCACCCCATCCTTATCCTTGCCCACAGTGTGCGTGCGTTCTGGCTGCCAGTAAGCCACTCTCTCTAGGCCCGCCTTGCTGGGCTCTCGCAACGGGTCCGCATCGACACGACCCTTATCGTTGTAGGATATCTTCTCACCGGGATGGCTCAGATGCTCCATGTAGGCCTCGGAAGGAGAGGCAAATGGAGGGCCGGGGGCCAAGGGGTCCTTATGACGAGGAGATTCCAGACAGATCAGACTGCCTGCAGGTAAGGAAGCAAGGAGCTCTGTGTGTCGGAGAGCCCATTTAGGACGGAGCTCTGGGTTCAGAGCACAGAAAAACTAGAAGGTTGTTAGAGGGAAGTCCAGAAAGACCAGAAGGACCCAGGGTGGGTCGAAAATGGAATATCAAAATTCCAAAGACAGAGTGAAGCATTTTGCAGGTCCTTCTGTAGGACGCAGAGTACAAGTGGAGAGAAAATAAATAGCAAGGACGGAATAGAGCCCAACAGCGGCAGTGAGTATACATACCGTGTAATCATAAATAATATCAAATCCATTTCGAGGAACTCCAATTTCCTTCAACCAGGTATCATCAAAGAAATCCCCCTGGACGAAAGTGACCTTTCCCTTCCCAACTTTCTTGTCACGCACGCGGTACTGGCTATGGTTCTCCTTCTCTTCCTTTTTGCACGCTTCGACCGCCGCGGCGCTGCACTCCAGGCCATAGGCATCATACCCAAAGCTCGCGAATAAGAGCACGTCGACACCACGTCCACAGCCCGGCACCAGGGCCTTTCGCCTCTCACCGTCCTGGGCAATGGGCCCGCCAATGGTGCCAGCTCGCTGGACTAGGGTATCTTCTAGCGCGGGATTGGGGAACCCACGATCCCAGGGCAGATTATCACCTTTGTCCCAGAGGGAGGCCCAGCCCTTAAGATAACTCTCCCCTTGATATTTGGCCCAGTATGCTTGAATATCCTTAGGATCGATGTTGGTAGGAGTCGTCATGGTTATGGGGTGGTGATGGGTCGGGGGAAGTTAAGAGGTGCTCGCTCTGTCGTCACGTGATAAACGGGGTAAAAAATTAGGAAGAGTACAGAGTGATCAGAAAGTATTGACTGTTACAGGGAGATAAATGATACTGGTGCACGGCGTCTGTTCTACTTATGCATCTCTACACCCGTAATTGAGTGTCTTTGCGCTGTGATTAGAAATCATTGCCGACGGGATAACCTCTAGCTCCGACCGCGAACCAATAGTCAGGTGCTGGGTCGAAAGTTAATCAGTCTTTACCTGTTTATTCATCATACCGAGAGAGAGCTGTTGAGAAACGTGGAGGTTTCTACTACAGTGGCATGGGATTGGCCCAGGCGGGAATCTTGGGCCCACCGTCGTCCAAAAATACGCTGCTCTCCATTTCTAGTCACCATTCTCTCCCGACATTTCTTCCCCTGAAGGCTTAACTGTCATTGGGGCTGACTACAGCAACCCACACTCGCTCAAATCTGCCATGCACAGTCAGGACGTTATGAGCAGTGGAGACGCAGCCGGGGACCAAAAAGATAAGGTTTCGACTGATGACATCAACTTTAATGCTGCGCCACCCGAAAATATATCTGAACATTTCGACGCAAAGGTCCAATGTCTGGCCGGAAGGGAGTAGTATTTAGTGGTGGTGGTAAATTAATAATCAAGCCGATAGGTTAGTTAATAACTTGGGATCAGGCAAAGAATTCTCATGGGAGATAGATGAGTATGACCATTGAGGATAAGTGGGTCCAGCGATCTTCATTAACGCACTGAATTAATTTCTAGTCGTTGGACCATCATAGCTCGCAATTAATGTATTGATTGGTCGGACCAACTGTCGATCCACGGGGCTAGGGGTTATAAGGTTAGACGCGCCCAAAATGGGGCAGGGCTCCCGCAATCAAGCCTGGCTAGTCATTGCATCTACTCCGTATTGAGTTAGTGAGGTTGGTTAACTTAACTAGAGCTGGGAATGTATAATAATCACTCCGAGCGGACATGCCTAATGATTTAGCAAACATGGTTGAACTAAGTTGACTCATCATGCCGTAAGGAGGTGTTCCAGTGTTGAGTAATGGACAAAACTTTCTGGTTATGTGACCAGCGAAGGATTCTCTTGCTGTATTGCACTGAAGGTCTGGATGCTCTTGGGTCAGCAAGCACTATAATAGGCGTGATGCCACTGAGTAATGCACTCTTTGCGTGATTATCGTTTTGACACATGAAATAAGGACTTTGACTTATACACCGCCACTGGATGCCTTGTTGAACGGTACTACTACGCTCACACCTTTACCGTGTCCGCCTTGACCTCCACCATGGCCTCTGCGGCATCAAGTATTGATGCAGAGTCCACAATTGCCGACGACACTCTTCAATCCCCGGATGCCAAGGAAGAAATTGAAGATGCCTCGGTCTATCGTGCCAGAGCGACATGGCACATGGCCCCCGAATTGCGCCAGATCCGGGAACGAGATGAAGCCGGGGGTGAGAAATCGAAAATGCTCGGCGTGGCCTGGCAGAACCTCACCGTCACGGGAGTTTGTGGCGATGCCACATTCAATGAGAACGTCGTCTCTCAGTTTTCTCTTTTCCATCGCAGTAACAAAGGCAGCAAGACTAAGACCATCATTGACAATTCGTTCGGATGCGTCAAGCCTGGGGAGATGTTACTAGTTCTTGGACGGCCCGGCGCGGGATGCACGTCGCTGCTGAACGTACTCTCCAACAACCGCCTCGGCTACAAAGAAGTCACTGGAGATGTCAGCTTTGGCAGCATGTCTGCCGAGGAAGCCAAGCAGTACCGTGGCCAGATTGTCATGAATACTACCGAGGAAATATTTTTCCCCACGCTGACGGTTGAAGACACCGTCGACTTTGCCGCTCGCATGAAGGTCCCCTACCACCTGCCACCGGGCATCACAACCCATGAAGAATATGTCCAGTCCTATAAAGACTTTCTCCTGCGCTCGGTCGGCATCTCGCACACCGCACGGACGAAGGTTGGCGATGCTTTCATACGCGGTGTTTCCGGCGGAGAGAGGAAACGTGTCTCCATTCTGGAATGCCTCACGACTCGTGCAAGCGTCTTTTGTTGGGACAACTCGACTAGAGGCCTCGACGCCAGCACCGCTTTGGAGTGGATCAAGGCCGTCCGAGTGATGACCGATATCCTCGGGCTCACCACAATTGTCACTCTTTACCAGGCAGGCAACGACATCTACGAGCACTTCGATAAGGTTCTACTTCTTGACGAGGGCAAACAAATCTTCTACGGGCCTCAAAAGGACGCTGTTCCATTCATGGAGGGCTTGGGCTTTATGCGTGATCCGGGATCCAACCGGGGTGATTTCCTCACTGGCGTGACAGTTCCTACTGAGCGCGTCATTGCCCCAGGATATGAGGACAAATTTCCACGAACCGCTGACCAGATTCGTGCTGTATACGAGCAGTCCCATATCAAGCCCAGAATGCTGGAAGAGGCCCAGAACTACCCGACGAGCAAAGAAGCGGCTGACGACACAACATTATTTAAAGAAATGGTTGCTCGTGAAAAGCACAGGGGTGTGTTGAAAAGGTCTTCCGTCACAACTGGTTTCGTCACTCAAGTAACTGCTGCTATTATCAGGCAATACCAGCTGATATGGGGTGACAAGGCCACTTTCCTTATGAAGCAAGGCGCGACAGTGGTCCAGGCCCTCCTCGGTGGATCTCTGTTCTACTCAGCGCCTGATAATTCCGTTGGCCTTTTTCTCAAGGGTGGTGCTCTGTTCTTCTCCATCCTTTACAATGCGCTCATCGCCCTGTCGGAGGTGACTGACTCGTTCACGGGCCGACCAATTCTCGCCAAGCACCGCGCCTTCGCACTGTACCATCCAGCGGCCATCTGCATCGCCCAGATTGCTGCCGATTTCCCCATTCTCTTGTTCCAGGTGACGCATTTTGGCCTTATCCTGTATTTCATGGTTGGCCTCAAGACTACGGCCGCGGCATTTTTCACTTATTTAGTCACCAACTTCATGACTGCCATGTCCATGACAGCTTTCTTCCGATTCGTTGGTGCCGCATTCCCTACGTTCGACGCTGCAACCAAGGTCTCAGGCCTTTCAATTGTGGCGCTGTTCGTCTACATGGGATATATGATTATCAAGCCGGTGATGCATCCGTGGTTCGTGTGGATCTTTTGGATTAATCCCATGGCCTACGGCTTCGAAGCTCTTCTTGGAAACGAATTCCATGATCAGGTTATCCCATGTTACGGCCCTAATCTGATTCCCAGCGGCCCTGGTTACATGGGTGACGGGGGCCAATCATGTGCCGGTGTTATCGGTGCGATACCTGGTGCGACAAGCCTTACCGGCGACGAATATCTCGCAGCCCTGTCGTTCAGTCACAGCCACATCTGGCGTAACTTTGGAGTCATCTGTGCCTGGTGGGTGCTCTTTGTGGCTCTCACCATAGTCTTCACCTCTAGGTGGAAGCTACTGGGAGAAGGAGGCCGCAACCTCCTGATCCCGCGAGAGCTACAGCACAAATCGAAACATCTCTTGCAAATCAAGGATGAGGAAGCGCAACCTACGGAGAAATCTGTCCGTACGGGATCCGATACATCAGGAAGCAGCCTCGGAAATGATCTGCTCCGCAACAAGAGCATATTTACCTGGAAAAATCTGACCTATACCGTCAAAACGCCTGAGGGTGACCGCGTTCTTCTTTATAATGTACAGGGTTATGTCAAACCAGGCATGCTTGGGGCGTTAATGGGTTCCTCTGGCGCTGGAAAGACCACCTTGCTGGATGTTCTTGCACAACGCAAGACCGCAGGCACGATTCACGGGTCTGTCTTAGTGGACGGGCGTCCTCTTCCCATTTCCTTCCAACGCTCGGCTGGTTATGTCGAACAGCTGGATATTCATGAGCCCTATGCCACTGTCCGCGAGGCTCTCGAATTTTCGGCACTGTTACGCCAACCCCGCGACACGCCCACTGAAGAAAAGTTGCGATACGTGGACACCATTGTTGAGCTACTTGAATTGAACGACTTGGAACATACCCTCATTGGTCGACCCGGTGCTGGTCTCTCGGTAGAGCAACGGAAGCGTCTCACCATCGGTGTTGAGCTTGTAGCAAAGCCAAGCATCTTGATCTTCCTCGACGAGCCCACATCAGGACTGGATGGTCAAGCTGCGTATAATACCGTTCGCTTCCTTCGCAAGCTTGCCGATGCGGGCCAAGCTATTCTCGTCACTATCCATCAACCGTCCGCACAGTTATTTGCGCAATTCGATAAACTACTCTTGCTGGCCGCCGGTGGCAAAACCGTGTATTTTGGTGATATTGGCCAGAACGCGAACACTGTCAAGGAATATTTTGGTCGTCACGGCGCACCCTGTCCACCTGAAGTTAATCCTGCTGAGTATATCATTGACGTCGTGTCAGCAAATGACCGCCTTGATTGGTACCAGATCTGGGTAAAATCCCCGGAACATGACAGCCTCTCCAAGGAACTGGATAGCATGATCGCCGAAGCAGCAGTTCAACCTGCCGCGGCAAATAATAATCCACATGAGTTTGCTACTTCGCTCTGGACGCAAACTAAGCTTGTGACGCATCGCATGAATATCTCTCTCTTCCGGAACACTGAGTACCTCAATAACAAGTTCGCGATGCACATCAGTCTAGCACTGCTGAACGGTTTTACGTTCTGGAAGATTGGAGACTCGGTTGCTGATCTACAGCAAAACCTTTTCACTGTGTTCAACTTCATCTTTGTCGCACCCGGTGTGATCTCTCAACTGCAGCCGCTCTTTATTGACCGCCGAGATATTTATGAGGCACGAGAAAAAAAGAGCAAAATGTACCACTGGGCACCCTTCGTGACGGGTCTTATTGTCTCGGAATTCCCTTACCTGCTTGTCTGTGCGCTGCTGTATTACGTTTGCTGGTACTTTACCAGTGGCCTTCCTACCTCCGGCAAGCATGCTGGAAGCGTCTTTTTCGTTGCGGTAAGGCCGTCCACTTGACCCTTCGTTTCGTTGCCTTCCGCGGGTGACAGCTAAGATCTTTCCAGGTCATGTACGAGTGTCTCTACACAGGCATTGGACAAATGATTGCCGCCTACACCCCGAACGCTGTATTTGCGTCTCTAGTGAACCCTCTGGTGATCACCACTCTCGTCTCTTTCTGCGGCGTGATGGTTCCCTATAGTCAAATCGTCGCCTTCTGGCGGTACTGGTAAGCCAATCATGCATGTTCCTCGACGATTCATCTGAGCAGATGCCAACTCCCGTTTTACTTTAGGATGTACTACCTGGACCCTTTCAATTACCTTATGAGTTCTATGCTGGTATTCACCACTTGGGACAGATCCGTGCATTGCAAGCCAGAGGAGCTGGCTGTCTTTGACCCGGCTCCCAACCAGACCTGTGGTGAATATCTCAACGCCTATCAGCATGGCATGGGGGTGGGCACGAACCTTCTAAACCCAGATGATACTCTCCGCTGCCGCGTTTGCCAGTACACCACGGGCGGAGATTACCTCCGCACGCTGAACTTGAGAGAAGAACATTACGGATGGAGGAATGCGGGCATTGTCGTTGTGTTTGTGGTCGGTATCTACTGGCTCGTGTTCCTCATGATGAAGCTCCGGACCAAGGCCACCAAGAAGGCGGAGGATTGAGGGGATAGCAGTATTCAACAGGGGGATACAGACCTCACTATCTCTTGGGCTGGCCAGATTGCACCTCTTCGGTTTGTCTTTCTGACAGGGCCCGAACGCTTGAATTGTTGGTGACCGTTTGGCAGTGTTTACATGGTTGTAGACGGAGTTAATTAGAGAGATACAGTATACAGATAGCTAACCGTCAGTCTTGTTTTTCCGACATCATAAAATGACTGAGCATTGTGAGTTTGTGTACTATTTTCGTGGAAGAAGTCAATTGAACTGCGCTGAGAGTTCGATGTTGGCTCTGAGCATCATTCGGACATATTCAGGGGGTTGTGAATATGCCTCCAGCTCTCGGTTCACCCCCGAGTGTGCCTCAATTTCATTTTCAGCTAGTTAAAGGTTAACTAGTTCAAAGACCCCGTCAAACTTGATTCCTAATCCTTCCGTCTGACGTCAATGGAGTGAAAAGTGTCAGAGTAATTAACTATCCACTGGGTAATTTATTAATCACACAACTGCCGCATCCTGACGCTTACTCATCTAATTTTTCCAATACGGCAGCCGTGCCCTAGTTGGATATGTTGTGAATCGAGGCTCGACCAAGTAAACAATAGAGCTTCGTATACGGAATTTATTCCGGATACAATCAGAATGATTGGAAATCAATCTGATATTTATCTTGTATATAAACCCTCAAGTTTCCAGATGAGAACAAGAACAATCAATCTTCTTATAAATCACAACAGGATAGACCCCATTTAGCAGACTTTTTCCGCTTCTCTGCCCCTACAAATACAGACATGATAGCTAGTCAAGAATACCATCGTTGTCATGATGACAGTGGGCGCTTGATACGCCGCGTAGGAGGGGATATTGGCATTGAAAAGATGACCAACTTTTTCGAAGTAGAAACTGAATCTATGGAGAGGGCTGTAGCAAAACTGATTCAATTGCACTAGGCCAACATGCAGTTTACAACAATCTTAAGGAAAGAACGTAAGAGTCGGTCGCGGTACTTATGAGTGTTGGTCCGCTTCGGATAGAATCCTCTAGGACCTCGTGGTGGAATCGCTTGGAATCCTTCTGCTGAGACGATATCCGAAAGGCCATGACACATGGTTCACCACCGGGCTCTGGCCCGTCACATTGTAGATATGAACGGATCCACTGCTAGTGTATAGTAATGTCGACCAAGGCAATTGTAGTTGATTAAACACAATCGTCGAGGATGATGTTAGGCTTCCGTACCGCAGTGAGGACAGCTCCAGTGGACATGAAGAAGAAGAGAGCCCTATATAGAAGATGAAAGTGAGAATTTGAGTTAATGTACTGCGTATAATAATACAGAGCCTTTGAGATGATAGAAAAACACGTGCCATTCAAATGCGCCAAAAACCACAGCAACCTGCGATACAGTACAATCTGCCGAAGTACAATGGACCGGAGAAGGCAGAGAGCAAGCTCGGAAGACAAACCCTGCAAGCCAAAGTATCATGACACTACCGTCCATTCCTGGAATCCCACAGCGGCGTTCGAAGTTAAAGAAGGACACTGGAGACAGGGCAAGGTAAGGAACCGCGAAGAAGGCAGTCCATATTGCACTGACGAAAATGAAGATATTTATCTTGGTAAATCGCAAAAGGCAGAGCACTGTTGGATATTAGAACCTTTCAGTCAACTGCGGAAGTAACAAACGGGTTAAGCTTACACCGAAAAGAATAATTGCGAAGGTAGCTTGGACTAGCCTTACTACCCTTACTGCGAAATCCCAGGATGTGTTATTAGAATGCCATTGCAAAGAGTACTAGGTTCAGGTGTTTTCTGGTGTCGCTGGTCCGATAAGAATGTACGGAAAAGAAATCACGAGGCAACCAAAGGGCCTTTATCATTGAAAGGTATCGACTGTAACCCGACAGCGTTCGTGACGGTACGAGATGGTTCGTCACCTGCTGATACATATGAGCTGAATGGGTCTAAAAAGACCGTTAGGAACGAAGATCATTAAGCTCTTTTACTATAATCTCTTGAGGTTGAAAACAAGTGGAGGCTACTGAGTACAGCAGTCGTTGGTTGACATACCAAGATCGGCATAGGGCCAAGGCCAAATTAATAATCAAGCCGACAGTAAACTTAACTAGCGGGTAGGGCAGTATGCTCCGGCATTGGTCAGGACTCAGTGCCTTCTCCTTCTGATACATCTCCTCTGCCTCTTTCACCTTGCCCTGAACCCTGCCGAGATTCCCAAGATTGTTGACTGTATTCAGGGTGGGTAATTGAGTTAGATGATTCGGACCTAGTGCCTTCTCCTTGCCCGCCAGTGCTCGCTGATATACCTCCTCTGTCTCTTTCAGCTTGCCCTGACCAGAGTAGAGAAGACTAAGATTATTAACTGTATCAAGAATAGATATATGAACAGGACCCAGTGCCCTTTCATATCCTGCCAGTGCTTGCCCTGATCAGAAATGGAGATTCCCAAGATTCTTGACTGTATTGAGGGTAGATGTGTGGTCAGGACCCAGTGTCTTCTTATAGCCTGCCAGTGCTTGCTGATACATCTACTCTGCCTTTTTCAGCTTGTCCTGAATCTTGTAGAGATTCCCAAGATTGCTGACTGTAACGTAATCCACCATCGAGCGGGCACCACCATCGAGCGGGCGGCGATCCCATCAACAATTTCAGATCAAGTTATTCAATCATCAAAATGTCCACAAATGCTGCAGATTCAGCTGTTAAACGCGAGGGCAGAATATTACTTGCAATTGAAGCTATTCAGAAAGGTCAAATTAAATCAAAACAAGCTGCTTCAAAGGCCTTTAATGTGCCTCGTCAGAATCTCTCATACCGGGTTTCAGGACGCGCTTCACGCGTGGATTCCACACCAAATCGCAAAAACTCACCTCTATTGAAGAATCTATCCTTCAAGATTGGATCATATCTGCAGACCAGCGTGGCCTTCCAATTCAATATAGCCATGTACAAGATATGGCTTTAATTTTACTCCAAAATCGCCTTGGACCAACTGCTTATATCGGAAAGAATTGGGCCAGCTGTTGGGTTAGGAAACAACCAGACTTCAAAGCAAAATATATATAAAAATATGACTGCCAACATGCCAAGTGTGAAGACCCAAAGATAATCAAGGCATGGTTTGCTTTAGTACACAATACTATTACAAAATATGGTATCTTAAAGGAAGATATCTATAACTTTGATAAAATTGGGTTCTCTATGGGAATGACCTCTACCTGCAATGTATGCCCCTATCTAGAACTTCTAGATCAAGCTACTAATCTCTTTAGGTAATTATATCTCAGGTGGAAAGCCGTGCTAAGGCTCGGCAGTCTGGTAATCGAGAATGGGTGACAGTAATTGAGACTATCCAAGCATCTCGACAAGTTCTACCTCCACTTGTCATTCTAGCAGGCAAACAACACCAAGGTGCTTGGTATACAGATCTACCAAGTGACTGGACTATTGGAGTGAGTGATAATAGATGGAGCAATGATAAATTAGGAGCATTATGGCTGAAGGAAATCTTTGATCAACATACAAAGTCTTCTACAGTGGGTACTCACCGGCTTCTAATTCTGGATGGCCATGGGAGTCATGTAACTGCAGAGTTTGACCAGTTCTGCATGCAGAACAAGATTATACCTCTTTATCTACCACCTCATGCTTCGCATCTGCTTCAACCACTTGATATGGCTTGCTTTGGACCTCTAAAGAAGATATACAGCCAGCAGGTTCAAGATCTCATGCGAAACAGAATCAACCATGTGGATAAGAATGATTTCTTGCATATTTACAAGCAGATACGGCCCCAAGTCTTCTCAAAAGATAATATAGGCAGTAGCTTCTCTGCAAGCAGCCTGATACCATACAATCCTGATCGTGTGCTGGATGATCTTTCAATCTATACTACACCGACACCACCAGGCAGTTCTCATAGCCAAAGATCATCCAGTTGGAATGCAGAAACACCCAAGACTGCTCGGGATTTACAAGAACAATCTGCCTTAATACAACAACTCTTGAGACAGCGTTTAAAAACACCACCAATTCCTATTAAGCAGGCGGTTGATCAGGTTATCAAAGGATGCCAAATTGCTATAGGGAATGCATTACTTCTAGAACATGAAGTTAAGCAGCTCCGTGAAGCCAATGCCTACCAAAAGCGCAAGCGAGAGACTAGAAAGACCTATATAGCTTCAGGGGGTATTTTAACTGCTGCAGAAGGTCAAAAGCGTGCTCAAAAAGCATCTGAACTTGCTGAACTAGTGGTGGAGAGGGATGGTGAGCCTCCTCGAAAGCGGACAGCACCTCGCTGCAGTGACTGCAATCAACTAGGTCATAATAGAACTAGTTGTACAAATAGGTCTACTAGTTAGCTAGCTATTTTTAATATGCAATACTCAAGGTGGTTGTTGAAAAGCTTCAGTTTTGTTCGAAATAATGAATATAGGGTGCCCGCTCGATGGTGGTGCCCGCTCGATGGTGGATTACGTTATTGAGGATAGATGTGTGGTCAGGACCCAGTGTCTTCTCCTTGCCTGCCAGTGCTTGCTGATACATCCCCTCTGCCTCTTTCAACTTGCCCTGATCAGAGTAGAGAATACCTAAGCCATGAAAGGCTCCAAAAATGTTGAGTCTGTCTTCAGGCCATATATTGAGCCAATGATCTATATTCCATTGAATTAGATTATTTGTGTGAGGGAGTAATCGCTGCTCAAGCCTTGCATAATCTCTGTTGTCCTAACTGGGGACCATATATCCAACCGAGATGAACGCCAGCTTTTGTAGTTGATTCGTGAGGCCATTGGAGGCAGCAATATGATAACACCAGTCCTGTACCACGGGATGCAGAGTATAGCTTCCCTCATGCTGCTTTATTTCAACAAGCGAGAACTCAACTAGTGCTTTTAGTTTTGTCTTAAAGACTAGCTTGCTTGATACTGCTGCCTTAAACCATGGTGGCGGGTTCAAGTCGTCCGACGCCTTTTGAATCAGTTCATACCAGATATCCTGGTTATCAAAGAATGCGAATACGAGCAGGAGTTTTGCAGCAGTGGGATCATGTTTCGAAATTTCTTTATATGTAATAACCCATGTTTGTACAATATTTTCCCTGCCAGTATTGGCGTGCGGGTGCTGATTGAGACTGCAAGTCGAACCAGGAAATCCGGTAGAGCTCTAAATACTCTCTGACGATTGTTCCTGTTTGACGCATGAAGGCCCCAGCAATGACAATTGCCAGCAAGAGCCCATCTAGCAGGCTGGAAAGATCTGCAAGGTCTGTTAATATTAGTCTTGGTCTTCAAATCTAGCTAATAGTACAGTACCTTGTTCAGCTCCAGTCCGCGCAATTTTTTTAGCTGAGAAGCCGCTGCTTTGCAATAATACCTGCGTAGTATCTTTGTACATAAGTTTCTGAACTGGAAATAATTTCCCTAGTTCAGTGAGCCTCTGGAGCCGGGAAGTGATTATGATAGATCCATGATCAGCCTTTGGAAAGAATTTGTAGATATTGTACCCACAATGACTGTGGCCTTGGTTTGGAGAATACTGGTCGATGTTGTCAAAGATAATGAGCCATCTAGTATTGCCTGGCTTTGCTAGCCACCGTAGTACTTGATTTACCCGTCGTACAGCTTTCTCTTCGTTGACTGCCTGATCCTCTATAGGCTGTCCTTGTATCTGAGAGAGGCAAGAGCTCAAAGATAAGACCAAGGTAGATCAATCCTTGCTGTTCAGCCAGAATATGGCTATAAATTCATTCTTGTGTTTTCGTGCAAAGTGAATTGCTAGTTGTGTTTTGCCAATCCCACCCAGACCATGGAGAACAGCCACTTTTCGTGTCTATGAACTTGCCGGTTGTAGATAATCCTTTAAACAGTTTAGTTCTTCTTCTCGCCCAATAAACTCCTCAATGACAGGAACCGCTGAAAGGTCCAGTGGAATCTGATATTTATCGGCTTCTGAGGTAAATATTTAGCATACAGGTACACTGAGCTTGGATTATAGTTTATATACTAACCTTCTCGAGCAGTGGGCTCCAAATACTCCAAGAAAGATTTGGCAGCCGCAGCTCCAGTCGCCGCTGCATATGCTTGCCATGCTTTATTCTTATGGCTATCTGCATAGTCACACACCCCGTTTATAATAATACATGATATGTTGTCCCAAACCCCTGCACCCTCCATCTCAAAACCAACAACACCTTCTGACTGGGCCAAACGATCACGGTGCTCGCCTGATTTCATCTCGGTATCAGCAGATGCAACCATGCCAATATGGACTTTTGGGCTGTTGTATTCTGTGCTAGACCAATGTCAACATACCCAGTTCACATCACAGCCTAGAGAAGTACAAGGTGATTTGACAGCTGTCTTGCAGATATCTTCAGGCGTGCTGTCAAGACAAGGACACGCAGGTGAAGTACCACCATAGTGCTTATGTTGGTATAAAGCTTCGAAGAGGATGTCATCAATAGCAGGGTGATGCCAATCAGGTAGTGATTCCTGAAGTACTTGTAGATGTTGTAGCAGCTTCTCTTGAAGGTCTCTGCGCGATCGCCTTGCCTGGAGGCTTGCCAATATTGAATGGATAGCTCGGTTTGGTCGTCCAAGCGTGTACTTGACACCAAGTTTCTTTTCAAAATTACTAGGATACTGCCTGCCAAAGTCGTATTGTACCACGGTATCACTGATTATGACATCCCCTAGAAAGACCTCTCCGCCAGATAATGGGTATGGTGCACCTCCACAGATACCAACAACCAGCGCCACTTTAATCCTTTTGTAGCTGATTTTCAAGCTTGATGCCACACTGGCTGTACTCCCTTTGCCCATGCCAGGCATATAGCACACCACCACGTTATGGTTTCCGATCCTACCATTAAGGAATGCTTTGTCATCACCTGGTTCTTTCCTGTAGCGTTCGCCCAACCTGTTGTAAGTTTCGTCAAAAAGGTCTTCAACTGCCTCTGCTTCGAGTGTCTGCGCGCAAATAATCGCGATCGCAAATTCGTCTCGACTAGATGGGCGCATATAGGCAAATTGATAGCGACAAATCTAACAGTTTCAAGCGAAGTATAGGTAAGCCTTGGTATCTTGAATGAAGCGACAGCTGTTGCCGGAGTAGAGCCAAAGCAAAGAGGCCTCTGGGCAACTTGATTACCTTGAGCCTCACGGCCAGGCCAGTCTCGTGACATGATCCTCGCCAATCAGATATCTGCATTAGCCGCCTGGAGGAGGGGTAATCACGAAATGTACGAGCAACTTGGCTTTGAAACAGAAAAAAATAAAGGAACTTCATCTACATTGTGGAATATCTTGTGGCTTGATCGTTCAGAAATCAAAGATAAATACATGAAGGAGAATGATACTGTATGAAGCTGGTGGATGAATCACCAGGTAATGACTGGCATTACTCGGAGCGTCCAGAGCTGACGGTTGCAGTACAGCAGGAAAGGTACAGAGGCCATCATCTCAGTGCTGTGGCTCAATAAAATATCGCGCTAAGGCCTTGGTAGTGGGGCAGAGTAGGGTTGTCAACCCGCACCGCAACCCGCAGCGGTGCGGTGTGGGTTGCAAAATCTTCAGTCCGCGCGGGTTGCGGGTTCTAATAGGAGAACCCCTGCAGATTTGCGGGTCACCGCGCGGGTTCTGATGTCTGTAATACAAACCTATAATATCTATGTAATATATAAAATATAGATTAACCCTGCTTGGTTTCGATCTATTAACCTAGAAAGTAAAAAAAGAAGAGATATAACTATTAGGCTATTAAGTATTATTGCTTGTTTATTTATAATTAAATAATTCATAAAGAATATCTAATAATATTGTTATGGGTCTCTGCCCATACAAGGACCTTAGACCTTAGTGACTCGGCCAAGGCCTACGTTGTCTTGAAGGCGGTGAGCCACCTGTAAGACTTCCTCATGACAGCAATCCCTTTTTCCTTTCTCCTTTCCAGCAATTCCTTCTTGTACGTACGGCACGTCTAGATAGGAAGATCCATCTAAATACGTCCCATTACAAATATATTATCTTGGCATCTACCAGATAGCTGCTGCTAGCATAGCAGTATTGTAGTATTATAATATTACAGTATTATAAGATTATAGTAATATAGAGTAAACCTTAGGTTTAGAGACTGCTGTTATGGGTCCTTGCCCTATACAAGGACCTTAGGCTTCAGCGACTTGGCCAAGGCCTGCGTTGTCCTGAAGGCGGTGAACCACCTTCCAAGACTTTCTATAACTTCGACTCCTCTTTCTTTTCTTCTTTTCTTTTCTTCTTCAGTGTTATGGGTCCTTTGCCTATACAAGGACCTTAGACCTTAGTGACTCGGCCAAGGCCTGCGCTGTCCTGAAGGCGGTGAGCCACCTACAAGACTTCCTTGCAACAACAATCCTTCTTTCTCATTTCTTCTTTAGCGATTCCTTCTTGTACGTACGGCACGTCTAGATAGGAAGATCCATCTAAATACGTCCCTTAACATTCAGCGATTCCTTCTTGTACGTACGGCACGCATAGATAGGAACATCCATCTAAAGGCGTCCCATTACATTAGGTATTGCTCGTGATTTCAGCCATAGTATGAGGAGACCTCTTGCTATAATAATGGAGGAACAAAGCATTGCGCTGTTACTACAGCAGCTCCAGGAGCTCCATACCGAGATGTGTTCTCAGAAGCAACAGCTCTAAGATGAGAACAACAGCTTACAAGCAGAGCTACAGGCTGTACGGAATTCGCAACTTGAAAACCACTCTATAGCCACTTCCACAACATCCCTTGCTTACGAGCTAAGCCGCCCTTGCCCTTGTCACCCAGATGTCGAACCCTTCACTGGAGAAGACCCAAAGGACTACCCTCCATTCCAGATAAACCTTCATACAAAATTTGTAATCAATGCTGCCTGCTACTCTACAGAGGAGGAAAAAGTTTATTATGCCTATAGCTGCCTAAGGGGAAAGGCTAGCCAGTGTGTACTACCATGGCTCCTGGCTTGCCAGAAATCCAAGACCCCTGTACAGTAGGCAGAATTCTCTGCAGTATTAGACAAGGCTTTTGGTAACCCTGACCAATAAAGGAAGGCTCTTGTACAAGTGAACACAATAAAGCAAGGAAAACGGGACTTGGAGGAGTTCCTGAATAAATTTGATAAAGAACTACTTAATGCTGGAGGAATTAATTGGGACAATAACCAGAAGAAGGCCTTACTAGACACAGTGATCAATATTAAGTTGCTAAAAGCCATGGTTGGCATTAAGCAGGAGGACACGTATGATGGCTACTGCAATCAACTATATAAAATCAACTACAACCTCCAGAGAGTGGCCAGGCTTACACGGAAAGGACCTTGTACTGCTATCCCTATATATGTTGCTTGTACAAGACTGGCAGGGGGCTCTGATCAGATTGGAAACCCTGATTAAATAGACTGGGAAGCTACCCATGCCTAAATCACAGCCCTACAAAAGGAAGTCGCGGCCCTCTATATAAAAGGGGCCATGACCCCAAGAAAAGTTAGTCAGGTGCTTGCAGAGGAGAAGCAAAAAAGGTTGTCTAAGGGCAAATACCTATGCTGCAGGAATCTTGACTACTTTGTATAAGAGTGCCCTATAAAACCTACCAGGTGCCCTAGGCAGGTAGCCATAGTCTAGGAAGACCAAGACTAAATAGATGACTACAGGTAAAGTGAATCGGAAAACAAATAGCCTCTGTACAAAGTTGCGTACAGAGGGGTTATACAGCTAGAGAAATATTACTTGGTTGGCAAGATTTTAACAGCTTGTGCATGAATACCTTCCTATTCTTGGTAGAGGTACTAGTCAACTGTACCTATAATACTTATATAATAATAGATACAGGCTGCCTGACCTATAGGGTAATTAGTAACAAGTTTGTCAAGATATATTAAATACCTATAATACCTATCTACCCGAAACTTTTCAAAGGAGTGACCAGGAATATAGAAAAGATTAATAAGATTATACAGGTTCAGCTAGATATCAGGGCATATATAGAAAAAGGAGCCTACTTCTATGTAATACCTAATAACCTGGGCTATGACTTAATCTTGGGACTCTCCTGGCTGGAGCAATATAATGGAAGGTTAGAGGCTAAGAGGGGCAGGCTGTACCTCCATACTACTGGAGTCTGTCTATAGAGTACTACAAAGATGCCCCTACTGTAACGGGCGTAGGCAGTATTATTTTCAACTGGCTGTCCTGTATAAACGAGTATCACAAGCTTAGAGAAAGAAAC
>JAAXYA010000176.1:0-21131 GCA_013305525.1 Aspergillus quadrilineatus
TGAACCCAGCTCCCTGATCACGGGCATTGGCCTCCGCCCCATCAGCAAGCCTGTGTCTGTTGTTGTCAACAACACTTGAAGAAAGCGTCGCGCACGATCCCTGGTCGCAAGCGAGGATGATGATGTCCCAGCCCCGTCGACACGCCAGAAACACGCCCGCGTGAACAAACACCTGACAAGGAAGGTGAGTACTTGGCCTGCACACTGGCATGCATGCTGGCCAGACCTAGAAGGCTATCCAGGCTGCAGCCTGAGTCTGAGACCCCGACCCCGTCGTCGCCGATCGCCCCTGCGTCCGCTGTGCGAAAAACCTCTTTGTCCTTGACACAGCCACCAGCAAGGTGGTCGGTCCGGCCGTCTGTGTACTAAAGCGTTGCCGGGCAAAGTATTGCACTCGGTGCACTGAAGGGAATAAAAAATGTATTCTCCTCCCTACAAGCCTGGTCCGACAGGCTTTGTCCCTGGCACGGATGCCCCGGACGAAGGAGGCCGCCCATCAAACCCTCAAGTTCTGTTTCGACATCGACGCCGAGCTGCAGAAGGCCAATGAACAGAAGGCAAGGGTCATTGTGGGGGGTAGATGTGGCGCTGGTGCTGTGCTGGAAATATACCAGTTCTGGTACCAGGTACAGCTGTTGGTGCTGTACCATACCTTTCAGCTATGGAATGAGATCTGCTTGCTCAAGAGCTTCGCTCCAGTCCCAGCATCTGAGATGCTGGTAGGCCTGGACAAGTTTAACAATGTCCTGGCTACTAGTACTGACAATGATCTTGACTTTCTAGAGGAGGACAATGATGACAACAACAATATAGAGGAGGAGGAGGATGACGACAATAATAATAATGACAATGATAATGACAGAGACAGCAATAATAATAAGTAAGGTCATGATACTGTGCTTAGGTAAATATAGCATGGATTTTATTTCTTTATAGCACCCTGGATAATTATTTATAATAATTAATAATACTCCTGTATAGTTATATAATAGTAATATAAGTTAACTATGATCCTTGCCTACTTATAGTACATGTATCTCCTAAGTACTGGCTTGATACTATTATACTACTAGTATAATACTAATATTAACACTGCAGGTACAGCCAAGCTTCAAGGCATGGCATGGCCTGAGCTGACTGTTCTGGTGGCACAATGTAGGTCATGCAGTGCGACGCCTGCATCAAGCCTGGTACTATCTATTAGTTATAATACTGTTCATGCTGACAACTGACTTATACAACTGGCTGGCATGTATAACTGGTATAACAACTAGTCTGTAGGACAACTAGCTTGTACAAGACCAAGCTGGCTTGAGTTTGTCTGACCAGGTTTGCATGACCTGGACACATAGCCAACGCAATGCTGGTACCATATATAGTAACAATCAGCTCTTATAGTTTAGCTGGCAGCCTATACTTGCAAGCTCAGTATATATTCCTCTTGACTATAATTCTACTCTGCTATCTGCCTACACACATAATAATATAACAAATCTGCTATGACTCTCTATATAACTAATTCTGATATATTGCTATCAGGTCATACAGCTTCCTACTCCTGACAGACCTGCCATAACCAGCAAAATATAGCCTGTATCTCCATGCCCTGTCTGTCCACTGTTACCTGCCCCAGGAACACCGCCACTGACGCGACCTCCTGCAAATCAACCACATAGATGTT
Source organism: Aspergillus quadrilineatus (assembly GCA_013305525.1). Lineage (NCBI taxonomy): Eukaryota > Fungi > Ascomycota > Eurotiomycetes > Eurotiales > Aspergillaceae > Aspergillus > Aspergillus quadrilineatus. The sequence goes on from JAAXYA010000176.1 coordinate 1,682, forward strand.
GACCTGGCACTGCGCCTTCTGTGTATATACTACCTACTACTTAACCATTTGGCTGGCCAGATAGTACTACCAGGTGGACTGTATCTAAGCCCCATGAGGCCTGTATAGCATGCCTGTGATAGTTAAGATCAGGGCCCTGTACTATAGACATTGCTGCCTGGTCTGCCAGCCCTGGCAGACTAACTACAGCATCCTATACTAGAAACAATAGAGGAACAGCACATAGTTAATCTGGGATCACAGCTGTACTATCTACTACTTGGTAGTCTGGCTATTAGGATGATAGCAGTTATATAGCTTGTAGTTACTATCATGCCAGGCCACAGTACAGATATAGCATTGGTAGAGCCATTGCCACGCCTCTTGCTCAAGGAACTCACAATCCAAGCCCTACTACATGGTGGCTGCCTGCTGCCAGAGTACAGCGCGCCAGTATTGCACTGGCATCATACTATCTACTGGGACTATTAAAACAGCTGCAGGAGGTACCAGTACCTTGGATGAGGGTGCTACTGCTGCAGATCACGGCACTTGGGACAGGATCAATCCATCTAAGGTTTCAGACATGGATCAAGATTGACAATCAAGCAGAACGGGCCTATTTTGTGCATTGGGGGGATTGTTGGGCCAGTTACTCATGTCAACATTGTATTCTGCTGCTGATGCTGCTGGCGACAGTGATGGTAATGGCATCAGGGTTCACTCGTCCTGCCCATCCAGCCGGCAGGCATTGCACGGCAGCTTGTTGGGATCCACATCCTGGCACTGCTGGCGCGTGTATCCGTTGACTGTCCCATCCAGATACTGGTCGAGGATGTACCAACGACACCCCACCCCCTCGACGACCTCCATGTACGCCTGCACGTGCTCGAACTCAGTGTCCAACCCCTGGTCAACCCACAGATCAAGGTTGTCCCAGCCCTGGGGGTGCACAATAACAGCCTTGCTTGCCAAGCTGTCGCGCCCTGTACACCCACTCTCCTGGCCATAGTTAAGCAGTGTCTGTGGCTAACCTAGATAGATCATGTACTGGATATCAGGGATATTGATGCCCATGCCCAAGGTACTTGTCGCGGCAATGATACAGGTCTGGCTGCTCTGGAACCATTATATCATACCTATCTAGTCCAGAATAGTACTGTAGTATGCCTCGCAGCCCAGCTCATGGCTGATAGCATTGACCTGGCTCTTGATGTTGGTGAACACAATCACCTGGCCATTACCTGCCTGCTAGATGCGCTGCTGGATGAATCCCTACATGTTGGGCTGTGTCAACTACTGGTATGGCTCGCGAGGGATGCCTCGGGGCAGCAACGGCCAAACCATGCAATACATGACATTGCACTGACTTGTCCGCGCGTGATGGATGCCAACCTTGCTGTGTTCATGCTTAATGCGTTGCAGGAACTGTGCTTCCTCTGTCAGGGGCAGCGTTGCTGTCAAAAACACCAGCTGCGTCTGGGCACTGACAAGACGCCTAAGGCGCGCCATTGCCGGCCAGAAATCCTTCTGACCATTGAGGATGACATGGCACTTATCAATAATAATCCAGTCAAGCTGTTGCATCTGCTGTTGGCGGTTCAGGAATGTGTGGAAATCCAGGTTCTCGGTCGACTCAGGCGTCACAAGCATGATCACTGCCTCGTCGGGGGGCTGGCAGCTCTCCCATGACATGTACTAGATGCCCAGGGCCTGATAGCATGTTATCAGGTCCGCGCGCAGTAACAGCAGGGACACCACTATAATCATGCATCCCCCTGGGGCCGTGTACGCAGGCAACATGAACAGCATGCTCTTGCCACTACCTGTGGGCATGATTGCAATCATGGGGCTGGTACTGTCCTGGATCACCTTCAGTGCTGGTGCCTGCACCCCGCACAACTACAGTACAGGCTGTCCTGTCATGTGCTGCAATGCCTGTACCATGTCTGTCTAGGCTAGCTACTGTCGCTGTTGCTCCTGATGGTCCACAGCCTGCTCCTCCCATGGATTGGCGCGCTTGCCTAGCACCATGTTGACTGGTAGCAGGTCTGGAAACCCCAGAAAGCAATGCCAGTCAGTGCTTGATGCTCAAAACTGCAGCCGGCGCGTCGTTGTGCTGCCAGCAAGCTTACTGCTCTCACGCCTATACACTATCACTGCTACATGGGGCGAGTGCCCTGCCTGCTTGTCTGTGATATTGCCTATCTTATCAAGATCCTTGTCTGCCTCCAGGGCGGCCATCGCCTGCTCGTGCTTGACCTGGATGTTGTTTGGGAACGTGCTTGATATATACAGGAATCAACAGCTGATGCCAATAGTAATGTCGCAATAGTTGGCGATGTTCAGCAGATACTGGGTACTGATACTGGTCTTGCTCTCCTGCTTCAGCACCTCGCGCAGGTACTTGCTAGACCATTCGCGACCCGTGCTGACATCTGGCCCCCACAGATATGGGCTGCGGTGTGTCGGCAGCTTGCTAGTATTACTGCCCTGGCTGGTACTGCTGAACATCACCTGGCCCCATGTCGCCGCGAGCTGGCATACAAATGGCAGCACCAGCCACAGGTACCAGACCACCAGCTCCCCCACATCACAAGGCAGGTACCAGTGGATGATTTTAACATCATTGCTGGCATAGAACTTCTTGTGGTATGCCGTCACAAACACCACCATGCCATCCTTAATAAAGATATTGTATTGCCAGTTATTCTCTATATTTACATGCTAGATACTCAGCAGCTCTGGCACCTGTGCTGGCGCGCCCCTAGTCAGATATACTGCCACAGCCAGCTTCTCTTTAAATTGCGCCACCTGCTGGAAGTACTTCTGCAGCTTGGTCAGACTAACAGTGCCCTGGGTAATGAATGCTCGGGCCATGGCAGGTTCAGCAGCAATCCAGTCAACAAGCCAGGTTGGCCCTGTAACTAGCCACAGGGTACAAGCATCCTGCAGGAAGCTCCAGCCTGCAGTGCCTTTAGTTAGATTATTAAATAGGTAATCCCATAGGATGGCCAGCCATTGCTGGCAATCAGGCTGGCACAGCAGGCCTGCTATCAGCTCTCGCGCAGCCGCAACCATGCCATGCACAAAACTGCGAAACTGGCCCATAGTAAAGTCTATCTGCTTGTACAGCAGCTACTCCTGGCCCATCTACATCACATGCCCTGGCACTGTGGTGTTATAGTGCACCTTCAGCCTGTACATGCGCCAGTCAAGCAGCACTTTGATGGGGCTGTGCTGGCCATGGACCATGAATTGCTGCACCATCCAGTCAACACTAGTCTGAAATGACTGGGATCAAATACAGCCAATCGTGCGGCCTTGGGATGCTGATACAGTCTCTGGGCTCGACGGACTTGACAGGGACAAGGCCTTGGCATACCCTTCGTCCTTGAACAGCCATGCAAGCTCCTGATCTGCTGCCTTGCCCATCCACGAGCCCTGCTCGGCGGCCGCGGCCCACATCTGGATGATGGCCCAGTGCTGGGGGTCGAGCCACAACACCTTCTGCACGACGAGAAAGCGCGCCACCTTTAGCACGCGCAAGAGGATCAGTAGATAGCTGTCAGTGTCGCGCCAGCCCTGCTCGCCGCGACCAAGGACTGCCATCATACATACTAACAGGCTCTTGTACTCATGCACCTTGGTCTTCTGGTTAAGCAGCTCAATGCAGAAGTCGAGGCAGGCTGTCTCCAACAGGGTCATCACGAATGCCTTGAGTTGATTGTCCATCGGATCAGGACTCTGGCATGACGCCGGCAACGCGCCTGCCTTGTCCAATTGGCAGGCCTGCTGCTATAGTTGCTGCCAGGTCTGCTGCTATTATATGGTCATGATATAGCTGGGCTTCTTCTGTTGCCACAGCCACTTAGTCTGTATAAGAATAATAAACAGCAGGATCTGCTGCCACGGCTGCATGTACTTGGCAATGCTCGTCTCATCCATGTACGCTTACAATAGTTGATGGGGGATCTGGTTGGGCATTGTGCTGGCAGCCATCATGTGAATGCTGTTCCCACAGTGCTGCACCGTGCGCTGACTGTGCTGAGCCAGCTGCCCTATGGCATCCTACATGTGCTGCATTGCCTGGCTGACGGGATCTCCTTGTTCATGCAGGGTGGCGTCGTTCTCATCGCGGTCAGGGGGCGTGGCGACGTCGAGGAGGTCTTGGAAGTGCACGTCGGCAAGGTATCATGCCCATTGGGTCATGCGCAGCTATGGGTTTGTATCATGCAGTGTATTGCTCTCGGCCGTCCAGCAGGTTGCCAGCTGCTCGTCATTGGCAGCGCGTGCTTTGATTTCAGCAGCAATCTGCTGATAGGCAGTTGTTGGTACTGGGGGCTTGTCAGGCATGGGGTTGCATGATCAGATATAAACCAGGTACAAGTTCTTGCATGTTGGAAACACCTGCTGCCAGGCAACTATATAATATAATTATTATAACTCTGTATTAGTAGCTTGCTTTTCTAGAACCTTGGCTTGGCCATGTCTCTTATATTAGGTCCATCCATGTACCTGCTGCCAGTAATTATACATAGTATTAAGATTAGTTATAATATATAGATAGTCCAGATCATGTCAATACTATATATTATTAGTCAAGACTGGGAGAATTAGCAGGGGATGATCTAATACCTAAGGAATCTTAACAGTACCAGGGTCCTGGATCAGGTTAGTCCATTGTTAGATAGTCTTAAGGACAGGCTGGATCTGCAAGCTGGTCATAAAATACTTCTAATAAAGATAGGTTTCTATCTTAATCAGGTAAACCCTGTACTTATATTAGCAGCAGACCATGATCTACAGCTCAAGGATTATTTTAAAGAATAGATAAGATATGCTAGGAGTTGCAGCTATAGAGGCTTATACCTAGGAGTATATATTAACATAGAGAGATTCAAAACCAGGGATTAATTCTCCTGACTGAAATCTGCTGCTGACAGAGTATTTACTTTTATTTTTAATATACCAACCATCTATACAGCCATATTGCCGATCTCCTGTCTAACCTTGTATCCAACCCTAACCAACTTTAGCTCAACACCATGCCATGATTCTTAGTTGCCTGTACTTAAAACTGTGCTCTGTTCTAGATAAGTGGCTGCTAGGTCTACAGTAAAATTTTCAGCCCCCTAGCCCCCTGCATTCTAATCCCATTGTACTCTAGTTTCATACCTAAAAAAATCCTATTGCACTCCAACCCGCCCATATATTACTTTAAAACCCTAATCCCATTGCACTGCAATGTTCCACCCCCAATGGGTTAGAGTGATACTAATCACATTTACAGCATCCATCCGCTTCCCCCGAAAATCAGAGCGCACTGATGGCCTCTGCCACGTTTTACAAGCTAACACCCCAAGGCTTACACTATGGCAGCCTACGTTGCGATATAAAAAGGCTGATAATTGCAAGCTTGCCTATGGCCGTGGGCAATCATGGGCAAATGCCGATGTTTGTGATAGATATGATATCCAACGGCGCAGGGGTAAATTTAGACCTGCAGCCTATCTTACATACAACATGCCCTACACAGCCCACCATTTCATCCGCCGTATTAACGGGCAAGGGACGAATTGCCGACAGTACAGAATCTGTACTTGATAGAGAGCTGTTGAAACGCGCCTGCGCCAATTTCAGACAACAGCCCTTTCTACCTAGCTACAGTTCGCCGCTTGCGTGCCGGCCTACTTATCCCGTGCCCTCAAGGGTCGCTGCTTGCCTGGGGCAGCAGGGCCATGTGGCAGAGGGGACAGTTGTCGTTCTCGTACAGATACCAGAACTCAAGGCACTCCGCGTGAAAGATATGTTGGCACTGAATCGAGTGTACCAGGTCGCAAGGCTGGACAGTATCCAGGCAGATGCAGCTGCAGCCAGGCAGACTGTCAGTAGCGGCAAGATAAGGAAAGATAAGGCAAGACAACTTTAACCCACCAGGACGGCGACACGGGTTGGCTCGAGGCAACCAGGGGCGACTCCTCAGTCGGCATCGCAATCGGACTGTTGCACAGCGTTGTAAGGGGAGCACCTCGGTCCAAGAGGGAGAGCCTGAGTTGTAGGTGCTCGTTCTCATCGGCGCCCTCCTCAATGGCTGCTGGGCTGCATCGGCAGGCCAGCTCCAGCGAGCGGCGGGTGACATGATAGGAATGCAGCACCCTGATTTCGGTTCTATGTCAGCTTGTTACGCAGGGGGACAGTGAGGCGGACTTGCCATGCTATCATCACAAGAATGTAGATGCAAAGGACAAAGACGTAGAATAGAATCTGTGGTAAAACGGTCGCTAGTGCCCTTCCCTTGGTGCGTGTCCTGCCCGGGGAGTCCATGACCGTTTCGGGACCAGTTGGATATAGGGGCCGGACAGGTCAAATGTACGAACAGGTTAAGCCGCAGTATAGTTATACATGGACTAGGTCAGCCTAAGAACATGGTGTGCTGGAATCTCCACCGAGTCGAGGATGAGCAGCGCCATGGGCAGCGTTCGGCCAAACATGGCTCGGTAGGAACTTGCTGAAGCTGTCAGGACGCAATCCTCGGCCCAGAATGGCCGTTGGAATCTCGAGCCGTAATGCACGTTATATTCGGTTTGGTAGTTAAAACATCTCCATTTAATCTCCAGAACAAGCAAAGCTTTGATCAGGCCAGTGTGTACATGAAAGCTTAAAGGTCATTCTCCCACCTTACCCTTTTCCTACTCCTCCCCTCGGAACACCCCATCTCATGCAGTTTCTGGGCAGCCGTGCGCCGGGTCGAGTCACTCAGCGCCGACTACGCATTACATGCTGAACCTAGGAGGACCCTATAATCAATATCCTTGTTAGACAGCTCCAAAGTTATGTAGCTGCGCCGGTGTCGTGTCCTACGCTTTGTAACCGCGCGCCGCATTAATGCGCTCCTGGGGCGTCATTTGCTGGTCTCCTGGTGTATGGCGATTCTCGTAGTGTCCGAACCCATAACGGCGGTGGTAAGAGGCGTGCTATACAGTTTCGTCCTGCAGCTCCCGCCATGGTTCTTCTTCGTCCACATCCTGAAGTGGCTGCCGCGTGTGTTCCTTGGCTGTCTAGGATACGTGAGGGTTGTGCAGTGCTCTAGGCAGAGTTAGTTCTACTCGCTGGTTTGTGTCTGTACTGGGCCCTGTGGCAGGGCGAGCCGGGATATGCTCGTCAAATGGGCTCAATGGGCCGGCCCACGAATGGGCATATAATCGATTTTTCGGCCCATGGGTTCTGCCCAGGTCTAAGCATGACCTAGTCCAGCTGTACAAAAATGGAACGTTCTCGGCCAGCAGCCTAGCAAAACCACGGCCGGCCAATGTAAACCGATCTTCGATCCCACGTGGTTCCAGTTATTCGGCCCTTGCCTGTGGTGGTTTGACAAAGGAAATGTATCAGACCACGGTGTATCTGATATCATCTGTAGCTGTTACGTCTATTGGTTAGCACAGTCTTCTTCTTTGTTCTAACCAAATATCAAGCCCAACTGCAGCAGATTGAATGAAAACGAAAATACAATTGTTTTATTCTCTTCTCCTGACCTACACTGAGAAGGCGAATCAAACCTCAAGGATAAACAAAATCCATGGACAAGTACTTTTCACGAGTTGCAATCATCGGCGTCAGCCAGGTTGGAGCTGCTGCCGCATACGCCCTCATACTTGGCTCTGTTGCAGACAAACTGCTCCTTGTGGATACCCGAGCTGAATGGCGAGACGGACAATTGCGCGACTTGACCGATGTAGCATACACAACGGGAGCAAGACACGCGTCCACGCTGCGGGGTATCGCGAGGCCAGCCAATGCGATATCGTAGTGATTACTGCTGGTTCGAAAATCTCTTATGGTACACGCATTTGTCGACTCAGAAAGAGAAAATGCATATGCTGAAATGAAGCCTGGCCCTAGGCCAAACACCCCTGGACTACCTGTACCGCAACACGGGGATCCTCAGGTCCATTGTGAACGAGATGAAGTCATTCAGATCAGACATTATCTTGCTTGTCGTTGCAAACCCAGTCGACCTCCTGACTTTGCTTGCCAAGGAGCTTTCTAGACTCCCGCCCTCTCAGGTCCTGGGGTCCGGCACGTTCCTGGATTCCGTGAGGCTTCGTGGCCTACTGGCAGATAAGGCTGGTGTACGTGTACTCAATCGAGTAGCACGTCGACCACAATACTAAGATGGCGATCATAGATCGCACTGACCTTGATAGACTTGTATATCCTGGGCATCCACGGCGACGCGCAAGTGGCCGTCTGGTCAACCGCAACAATTGGCAGAGTCCCGCTAGACAAGGCTCTCCCATCCGCGTCTGCAGACGTGGATAAAGCAAGTCTCGCGCGGGAATGTCGGAACCGGTCTCGGAGCATTGTGGGAGCTAAGGACGCAACGCCGCTTGGAATCGGATCTGTCGTCTCGAGTATTTGTTCATCAATTCTACAGGACAAGCGCAACGTTCGACCGATCAGCCACTTCGAACCGGAGTTCGGATGCTACTTCAGCTTGCCTGTCGTTCTCGGGCGAACGGGGGTCATTCAGAGAGTTCCTGCGACCCTAAGCACGAAGGAGCAGGAGGTAATTGCGGAATCGGCCAAGGAGTCGAAGATCACGTTGGATCGGGTGCAGGATCAATATTGATGATTGTTTCTATTCTCTTGTAGCACTGGGAACAGGTGTCTTCCAAGATTGCTACAAGAATGCACACTTTTATTTCAAGTCTCCACTCTGAAGCAAGCAAAACAGTAGATACATATTGCTCCTAGACAGGCCTATTGACCTATGAAAGACATACATTCCTCTTGACCGCAACAAAACTGTCCGGACTGACCGAGATGGAATCAATATGCAGCTTCGCAAGAAACCGAGCAAACCCCGGATGGTCACTGGGCGCCTGCCTACAGATACCAATCTTGCAGCCCTTCTTGCGGCAGGCATCAATGACCTCTGCAATCATCCACTTGACAGCCTTGTCCTGCTTGCTGAACAGATCGGCCAGCTGTTCTGAATCCCGGTCAACTCCAAGCGTCAACTGTGTTAGATAATTCGAGCCAATCGAGAATCCATCAAAGTACTCTGCGAAATCCGCAGCATGAATCACATTGGATGGGATCTCGCACATCATGTACACCTGCAGCCCGTGCTGGCCGCACACAAGGCCATTCTCACTCATGACACCAAGAACCCTTTGCGCCTCGCCGACAGTGCGGCAGAAGGGAATCATGACAATCGCATTGCTGAACCCAATTGTCTCCCGCAGGTACTTGATTGCTCTGTACTCGAGTCCAAACGCTTCCTTGTAGTGCGGGGAGTAGTATCGAGACGCACCCCGGAACCCTAGCATGGGGTTTTCCTCTTTCGGCTCGAACTCTCTGCCCCCAATGAGGTCTGCGTACTCGTTGGTCTTGAAGTCGCGTAGGATTGCCGGCCGCAGGTATGCAGCCGCGCAGAGCGCAGCAAAGCCATGGGCAAGCTTGTCCACAAAGTAGGCTGGCTTATCAATGTATCTGGCCGTCAGGCGTGCAACCTGCGCCTTAGCATTTTCATCCTTGAGCTTTTCAAAGTGCACAAGGGCCATTGAATGCACCTGAATTGCATTTGTGACGACAAACTCCATCCGCGCACGACCTATCCCGTCGGCTGGCAGGCGCCACCACCGGTATGCGGCAGCAGGGTTTGCCATGTTCAGTATTACCTTGGTTGGCGATTCAGGTAAGTTGGTTAGATCAATAGTCTCCGTCTGGATCGAAGAGCAGCCCTCGTAGATGAACCCATTATCCCCCTCTGCGCACGAGACAGTTACATCCTGCCCAGTATGCAGGATGTAGGTGGCATTACCTGTGCCACCACCGCAGGAAGACCGAGCTCGCGGCTGATTATCGCCGCGTGTGATGTGTGCCCACCGTGATCGGTGACGATCGCCGCTGCGTGCTTCATGATGGGCACCCAGTCTGGATCGGTCGCCTTTGTCACCAAGATGGACCCATCGACGAACTGATCAATGTCTTTGGCGTCTTCGATCAAGCAGATACGACCGGACACGGCGGCGGCTCTGATTGAGAGTCCCTTTGCTAGCTCACGACCTTTCTTCCTGATGATTCCATAAGTCTTGAACGCAGCGGCGTCCTGGCGGGAGTGAACAGTTTCAGGACGCGCTTGGACAATGAACAGCTTGTTAGTCAATCTGTTCTTGGCCCATTCCATGTCCATTGGACAGCCATAATGTCGTTTGATGGTGCATGCCCAGCGCGCCAATTGCAGGATCTCCTTATCCGTGAGTACAAATGCAGCGCGCTCGGCTTTAGAAGTGGGCATGTTGCGCGTTGTCGGCTCATGGTGCGGGCTCTGGCGACTTGGGTCCCGGCCAACATAGACCATTTTCATTGCTTAATCCCCGCATTTCTTGTCGATGATTGGGGCAAGGCGTTCGTCCTCGAGCAGCGGCTTGAAGACCTGATACTCACCTGGATTCACAGTGCCCTGCATGATGTTTTCGCCGAGCCCCCATGTTGTGTTGATGACGATGACCTTATCAAAGCCACTCTCTGTATCAATCGAGAACATAACTCCAGACCTGCTGGCATCCGAACGGACCATCTTCTGCATTCCGACCGAAAGCGCAATCTTCGCATGGTCAAAGCCCATCGTCTGCCGATAGCTAATGGCCCGATCCGTGAAGAAAGACGCATAGCACCGCCGACACACGAGCAGTACTGCCTCCTCCCCCTCAATATTCAGAAACGAGTCGAGTTGCCCCGCAGAACTGGCATCCGGCAAGTCCTCCGCCGTCGCGCTCGACCGCACCGCAAAACTCACGCTATCAACCCCGGCTCTAGCTGCGAGATTGCGGTAGGCGGATTGGATGGCATCCTCCACCTCGGGCGGCCACGAGCCCAGCAGGAAGCGTTTTCGGATCGACTCGCCCGTTTCGGCGAGCGTTGCCCGCCCGCTCTGCCAGACGCTGATCAACCGCGCGATGTTCTCGCGGATGCAGTTGGCTTGCACGAACTCCCAGTACCCGTGCGAGGTGACTGCGAAGCCGGGTGGGACAGCGATGCCGCGTGGAGCGAGGGTGCTGATCATCTCGCCTAGGGAGGCGTTCTCGCCGCCCACCGAGGCGCAGTCATCGCGCCGGATATACTGGAAATCAGCGACTAGTGTTTTGCTGTGCATGTTGAGGACTTGAAAGAAGATGGTTTGGTAGACTTGGATGGCTAGTTTATTTTTCCTGGGACGGAGAAGCCTTATAGTTATGTATGCTTTCGCTAAGACCATGGCACAACTGTCAGACAACAAAGAGATTCTGGAACAGCTGTCTGAACCAGGTCATCTGTTCTTCCATTCCATGGATCTGGTGCTTGTCAGTCCACCACCACGCTTTATCCTCATATTCACTGAACCTAGCTCTATATGAATTGTGTGCAGGTATTGGCTTTTTCCAGTGCAGGCCATGGAGGCCATCCTATCTAGGCTGGGGCATAACCGCGGTTAACTGCGGTTAACCATCACCATAACCGCGCGGTGAGGTGATGGCTACGGGATCTTGATAACCTCACTTTGCAGTGATGTTCTGGTTATAGCTTTTCATAATCCCCCTTAAATTAGTAACTTTTAGGGGTACTTTCTAAACCCCAGTAGTAATTCTAGTCTATCTAGTATAAGCTTGTCACGCGGGCTAGCTATATAGACGCAATCCAGGCAGATTAGCTGTGGGGTCTGATCATAGCGACCTTATTGGCCCAGTTAGGAGTATGCTTGCCTGGACACATCTCTTACAAGCTTGCATGATAGGGCTTGATATCCACGATGAGGAGCCTCAGGCAAACGATCATTGGAATTTCGGGAACATGATCAGGATCTAGGGACCCTTCTCCAAGGTACACATTGCGGGACCACCGGGCTTAGCCGCCGTTTTTAGATAAGGTTTCGTCATGATGTTTTTACTAGGTTACATCCGTATGACTCCACAGATGTATTTAGGACTACGGGAGATCCCCAACCTAGGGGATCCCCAAGATTTAGTCTTGCATTTGTTCAAAGCTTCGTTTCCTTATCATTAGCTCTACGTGGTACTAGTGCGACCTAGCAGCACTGACAGCTATATAGCGCCTCCCTGATCATCATGTAACTAGTATCTGCAAGATATCTTTTCTGAACAAATCGAAAATTACACCAATTAGTCAATCTCCTAAGGCCATCATTTCGTTGTAGTTAAGGAACCCTAGACATAAGGTAATGTCTCACGCATGCTATAATATATATTAATTTTATGGGGTACAACTAGAGATTATCGAGATACATGCGCAGTACTATATTTAGAAGAGGATAACAGAGTAGATATAACAGGTAGGCTGCAAAGCCAGAGCTCAAGAAGTCTCAGCTACTAGGTAGTCAGCAACGGCAGAACCAAGGCTTATTCCGGGCACCGTGCCTAGGGTAATCAGGCAGGCACTGTGACAATGCTCACCTATATTACAAGGTAATCAATCATCGTTGCAAGGATAATTGGCCAAGTCAAGGTTGACCCCCCAGTTGGCGAACGCCTCCTCGGCACTACACATCGGAAGCGTGTTGTGTCCAGCAGCACGGATATTATTATCTATAAGTGCCGCATCCTCAATTTCCTGAACTGTCTCGTAATTGGAGAGGCCGGAAAGGCTCCATCCATTTTTGCCACTGTTCTTCTCTTTGGAGTTCACCGTGCTAGAAAGGATCATCAGAGTTAGCCTATGACTTTGAAATAACATGTAAAGCAGACTTCCGATGGAGAATAAGGAATAAAAGAATCAGATGCTTTGGATGGTGTGGAACCTACGATGCCACGATATCGAGCGCCTCCAACCCGCCCCAAGCCACCACAGATTCGCTCTCAAGTGTCGTCCCAAAGGTATCAAGGCCCGGAGGAACCGAGAACTTGTAGGGGAAGCAAAGGCTAGTTCCACTTGCATTGCCCGCATCTTGGCACGAGTTTGAGGCATCACCATTCAGGTGGACGAGGTAGTACCTCTTTTCATTAAAGCAGGCTTTTGTTGCGTTGGCAGTGGAGTCATCAAGATAATCCGAGACTGGGTTGCTGTCATCACATGCAAGGCCTCCGGTATCAATCACAAATACATTCTGGCCGGATTTTTGCCAGACCTGGGGGATCACGTATGCATAGAACGATTTTTCAATGTAGGCCTTCTTATCTTCGAAACTTATCTCCTCCACGGCTTCATTGCCTGCACTGGAGCCTTCAATCAACTTACCATCTTTCATCATTCTTGTCAGGAGAGTGATCGTGCTATCTGAGCCGTTAAAAAGAGCCATGCTTGCCGACTCTGTGGAATTCTTCCAAGCTCGCCAAACATCACCCATGTAGCTCTTGAATGCTATTTCGTCACTCTCATCCCAGCCACTGTGAGAAAAAGGTCAGATGTACATATATGTAGGCCAATAAACAATGTGAGCTTACTAGTCTCCAGCGTTGCTATCCTTGGCAATGTTCACCCATGTACCCACCGCGGTATAGGTAATATCTTTAGCAGTATCCAGTCGATCCGGGTGTGCTGTAAAGTAATTTGTGGCTTTGAGTTCTGCCAGAAGTTAGTAACCAATGAGACAATACCTGGGGAGGGAGACAAGAGGAAACAAACGTGAGTTGAAAATTGGTGCCATTGCTGCCGGAACCAATAGTCCCAAACTGTCCATTATGAGGTTGAACGTCATGGTATAGTCTGGAATCGGAGAGAACGTTTCGAAGAACAAGTCTATATCATATAGAACTTGAGTTTCGACGTCTTTTATGGCGTCATAGAAGTTTTGATATATCTGTGACTATTTCAGCACCTGATTTTTATCAACGCGGAAAACAGAGGAAGGATTAGAAAGCATACCCCCTGGATTGCAATCAGAGAATTGAGCACCTCGTACCCTGCAGGACCGGATCCTTCAGCTACAATACTTGTAGTGCATGTTTGCGTGTCCGAACAATATGACTCTTCACTTAACCTGCCGCACTCCATATTTTGCGGGCCATGGTATACGTTGCTGATGGCTGTGGTGAAGTACTCGCTTGGATAATAGTCTTTGTAGACTTGCACAGCATCCGCCCATGCATCATCACAGTCCAACATGGACCACCGTAAGTCCGAGGTAAGATCAAGGGCACCCTGAACTGCAGGATCACTGCATGTGAGATTGGTCCAGTTGCCATTGCGGTCTCCGTGGACAAAGGGATCCGTGCCTTCATCGACTGACTTGATGACCGCTGACCAAGTTTCCAACAGAATATGGGTGCCATCATCATCTTCCTCATACGCGTCAGAGGGGACTTCATAGAACTCAGCCAAGTCAATGGCCCAATTGACACTTCCGCCCATATTGTAGCCTGCGTAGACAGCGTCCCGGTCAGCCTTATTGTCTTCATCCATGTATGCTACCCATTCAGTCTCGTTGTAAACAAGAATATTGGAGTCACTGTTATCCAGCCAGGTCTCCGCAGTAGGGTTGGTCAAAATGATTTCGCTAATCTCCGCATTGGCAATATACCCATTTGTCTGCGTGCAGCGACCTGCAAGTGCATCTGATTCGGACCCAACATATGTGCAATCCGGGCCAGTACAATCTGCGCTTGTCATCTTAAAAGACCGACCGTAGCTTGAGACACCAACAACAACTTTGTTTGATGGGACACCAGCTTTTGTAATCATTGCGAGGGCCGTCTTAGTCTCAGTCATGTTCACATGACTACGTAGGCAGTTGCCACTGGTGCAGCCATCGCTGGCAAAGCTATTGTCATAGTCCCATTGTCCATGAAGATCATAGGTCATGAACACGATGTAGTCCAATATTTCGCCCAGAGTTTCCATCTCATAGGGACGCAAATACCAATACGAGGCCGGCGCAGCAATGGATACAGTTTTGTCGCTTAACTTCGATTTGAGCTGGGTCAAAAACTCGGTGTATAGTTCGCCTTCATTATCTGCTCCAGCAGGAATACCAGGAATGTCTGGTGCCTTTATCCAGTGGCCGAGTTAGCTGCTGGACTTTACTAGTTCTTAGGGACAAATTGACTTACCCCTGGATACTCCCAGTCAATATCGACCCCGTCTAACCCGTTGTCTGTGATAAAGTTGGCAATGTTCGTTGTTGCAGTGTCCACGTTCTCGCTTTGTACTGCATTGCGAAAAATAGCATACGTGCTTGGATCCGTCGAGAAAGACCAGCCACCGATAGACAGGATACGGGATGCTCCACTAAGTAGCTTGAACCTCTCAAATTCAAACTCCGAACGGTCATTGCCTACACCAACCTGGAAGTCTTCTGTAAGGGTCCCGAAAGCAAAATGGACATGAGTTAGAGTATCAGTGTCCAGTTGGCTGGCGTCCATATACAGGCATTCTCGGTCAAGATTATACCCTTCAAAATACGCGACTTGCCTGTATGTCTCTGGTGCATCAGAGGTCACAATATCTGTTCCGCAGTTTGAGATGCAGCCATTTTCCCCAGCAGCAGCAGTGCCTGGAGCACCACTTTCGCTCTCGCTCTCTGTGCAGAACTCAGCTGTAATACCACATTGACCCCACTTTATAGAAGGTTAGTAAAGCATATGACTTCATTCCTGAGACCTTGAGATACTTACAATATCGCAACACGCATTGAGTGGACAAGGATTCAGATCCGCAAGAGCAGTCCCATTAGTTGGTGCTTCAGTACCAGGCACCTGCGGGCCGCATACGGCGTTATCCAGGGGTGCTGGCATAGGGGGATCCCCAGTACTGAGACATATGATGGTGCCGACCCAGAGGGTGTCACAACCATTCCAACCTACAGCACGGTCAGCATATACGATGACAAGCAAGAGAACAAGAACTTACCCCAGGTTTCAGTATTGAAGCTCTCTATCTCGTCAACAGTCAGGTCATTGGCGGCTGCTATTGCCGAGCAACTATCGTCCGCCACGATGATATAGGTAGCGCAACTGCCGTCATCGTTGGGTTGGGGTGAAAAGTCAGGCAGAGTGCCTGATGAGCAGCAGACATGTTGACCTGGCGTCAGGGTCGAACAGAGGGTTTCATCAGAGTTGTACTCAGTGAACTCTGCAGCTGTAATGCCACATCTTTCCGCAAGAGCAGCACAGCTATCTCCAGAGACCACCTGCACCGTTGTGCAATCGCTACGGCGTTGCAGGCTGCTCGCTTCCCCTGAAAAGGTTGAAGACTCAGCTGAATAGATCACGACAGAGCGAGTTGAGTTAGAAAAGGAAGGGGAAGAAGAGTCGACAAGAGCCTTGAGGATAGATGTGTCACCAACGCAAGATCCTTTGGACCAAGTGTTGACAGCGCTTTGGGCAGCAGGCAGGGGGGCATCGCCGAAAGCAACAGCAATACCCCATGTTTGCTGAGCATTGCGGTCTGCTCTACAGACTTGCTCCACGAGAGTGGTTGAAGTATTTCCTACTATCGTGTCTCGAATGAGTTCCCCCAGGACAGATTCTGCCATATGCTGGTTATCGAGCTGACTACCGCCGAAGTATCCAACAACGGCTTGGCCTTGCCTGGCAAACAAAATGGAGTTGCTGCTCGTACTCGCTGCACTCTTGACGAATTTCTGCACGTGGGATAACGCACGGGCAGCATCACTGCTGCTACTCGAAGTACCTTCCAGCTGGATACGCTCAAGTGTTTCATTCGCTGCCTGAAACTTCTGTGTGGAGGATGTGGCATTGGATGAGGACGGAACAGGGTCTCCCCAGATGGAGCAAGCTCGAATCCGGGGAGAGGAATTGGTTTGATCCAGGGGAACCCCAAGGACAAAGTCCAAAAGCAAAGGACGTTTACATAGGTTCAGAGTGTTAAGGTCATGGTAGACGGTCCAATTCGCCGCGCTGGAACCAGAGGAGCCGCATTGAGTCGGGCATGGATCCCTTGGGTTCTGACGGGCAAAACGGCTGGGTGATGGAGCTGCATTGATAGGAGATGGAAAGGAAGAAACCAAAAGAAAGCAGAACAGCGCTAGGAATCTGTCGAGCACCAGCATGGTAATAGAGGAAGGAACAATGCTTTGCAGTGTCTGTTCGATTGAATAGGCCATGAGAAAAGCCCCTTTTTATAGTACAGCCGGACGGCCTTCAACTGGGAGCCCTCTGGGAGAGCAACCTTAGTGAGCGTCGCATTCCATGTCATTCGTGCACGCATGTGCCCCTTACTATCAACACTAGCATAAGAGATAGAGTGCAAGTGACGCGTTCAAATCAAATAGAATACCAACATGACCAATAACTGAATCTTATCCTCTGCGAGCCTGTTGGCCTCCAAAAGTAAACCATTAACTAGGAGTACTTACCCTGCTAGAGAGTGTGTCCGGTAGTAGTTGGTTGCTTGGCAGACGCGTTAGTAGATTAGTAGTAGCTTGTTGCTGGCTTGTCACTAGCTTATGTCCCGTTTGTCCCTGGTCACTGGCGGAATAATGCCTGGTGGTGTCTTGGCAGTGATTGGGTATTAGGAAAGTCTCCGGTGGACAGCAAATATCGTCTACTGACCCAATGCCATTATTTATTGCTCATTGCTACTCTTTGATTGTTGCCCCTGCATCCCTTCTATCCGCCATCCGCCAGCCATAAAAGGGGCACACCCATTCAAATATTCATCATTATTCTCTGCCAGATAATTCAAACCTCTCCAGCAACCCAGGGAGAAGAAAAAAATGACTCCTTTTACCACTCTCCTCTTCTTCGCTGCCCTCCACGCATCCTGGGCGACCTCTTCTCAAAACTGGACGACCCCCCAGAAAATCGAACTCGACCTTGTCTTCCCCAAGAATGCCACTTTCGCCCCCAACCAAGAGCTTCCATTACTATGGGGTCTCCAAAACGCCGACTTCGCCTGGGACATGGCTATGAGACTTAGCTGGCAGTTGGAGCGCCTTGACCAAGGCCTTGCTCAGATAGAGGAAGGAACATTTCCCCGACATAATTATTCAGGCGCAGAGCGCAACTACACTGCGTTGGGAACTGCTCCCACCGACCCTCTCTTCCTCTACTATTTCCCCGACGTCCTCCGCAATGCAACAACAGGCCAGTGGAAACTGTCCTGGAAATTTGGCTTTGAGCTTACCTGCTCAACCACTAATATCAGTGAGCTATTCTACTACTACTTCGACCACATGCAGCCTACCGAGCTCATATTCTCCGTCGCTGAGGGCGGACAATCTCTCAATCTAAATAACCTGAATGGCTCTTGCCCGAACAGTGACTTCTCCACTACGTACGAGGTTATCGATTACAAAACCGTGAGTTACGGCTGTCCGATCCTGAACGACACATCTCCGAAGGCGTCCCCATGTGCGCTAAAATTCAATCAAAGCTTGGTGGATGAGATGAATGCCGGCGCGGCGACGAACTGTTCCAGTCAGGACTGGAACATATTTAGCAATACTTGTCAGACTGGAGGAGGGGCAGGCATAACGCTGAATGGATTGGGGATGCTGATAACCGCTATACTTGGTATATCTCTGTTTGTTGTTGCCTTGTAGTATACCCATGCCTAAAGGAATTGAGATTAGTATTTAGCCAAAGCACAGCAGTAGCAGAATTAAGACTTATTGCACTCACTGTGCCCAGTATAAGACCTGGGCTGGCCCTGCAATCTGACTTGCAGCCCCACCCACTAGTTTCCGTACGATTCCGCGCGACGCGCTCAACGCGTAGAATTCCTATGTATTTTGAAAATTCAATGTCAACTCCACGAAGGCCTTTAGGGGTCGTTGACCCTAATAGACCCTCCGGGAATGGATCAAGCCCCTATACCAGAGGTGCAATTCATGGTATGAAGCTAAAAGGTGGTTCTATTGGCCAGATTAGTCAAGAACTGCAGATTCCGAAGTCCATGATTCAGTACACCCTTGAACAAGATCCTCAACGAATTAACGGGCAATCAAGATATTGAAATGGCAGACCTAGAGTCCTAAATGTCAGATCCAAGGCTTTGATTCTACGCTTAATTCGTGCTAATCTGTTCATCTGTTACCATGAAATACAAGATCATCTACCAACGCGTGTATCGAACTCCTCTATACTTCGAACTCTTAAAGAATCAGGATACGGCCATTGGAGATGAAAAAAAAGATCAAAACTACAAGAAAGGCATGCCAAACTTTACCTAGAATGGGCTTTGCAGCGGCAGAGCTGGAGTGTTGAAAGATGGCGCTTGATTATTGATACGAATATATCATGTGGAGCCTCATGTTGTCGGGGCATACTGTCCTATGGCACCGCCTGCCCCTAGGGGTCGAGCTCGCTTAGTCATCATTTAGTAAGCTAGGTATAGATAGGCGGCCACGTTGGCCATCCAATAATGACAATTGTCCGTCCCTTTCCACAGGTTATGAGCCCTCTACGCTTACAATAATCGATATCTTGCTACATATAGATATGCAAAATCGATTCTTGAAGCTCTGAGCGACTTGCTATATCGATTTTTTGCACCCCACGCCTGCACG
>JAAXYA010000177.1:0-19062 GCA_013305525.1 Aspergillus quadrilineatus
TGCAGCGGTAGCGCGCGCACTAGCCAATGCAAATTAGCTACCACCCTACTTATAGCCTCAGTTCCACTTACACTTCCTATACTAGCGGGTCGTTCGTAGGGTCCAGGCGCTCATATACTGTGGCCGGTCAGCAAGGGCCTGTCTATTGATCTCATTGGAGGTCTAACCTTTTCCATGCGGCACCCCCCCATTGTAGTTGGCAAAAATACATGGCTCTCCTCCTTTGATCGAGCTTATAGTCACTGCAACCTTCCGGGAGGATATATTGGAGACTGGCTTGTCAAACAGACATCTCGTGCCGCCAAAGTGGGCCTTTAGGGTGTCATCGAAAGCGCTGCTGTCGTAAGCCTCATCAGTGAGCCAAGCAGTAAGAAAGTGTTTCTGGAGATTCTTTGAGAACACCTTCCTGGCCAGTTCTTTGAACAATGATTTGCTGTCCGCAATACTCATCCAAAGGATAGCTAAAGTAAGCGAGATAATCCCACCCGAGCTTGTGCCCATGTAGAGATCAAAAAAGTCCGGGACTGCTAATTCGGGGCCCACGATCTCCTGGAGGATTTCCAGGTTCTCTAGTGGGATGACCCCTCGCGGACCCCCACCATCGATAGACAGGATTCGCGGAGCCGCAGTCGGCGGCTTCAACCTTACGACTAATTGGCTGGACTTCCCGCAAAGAATACACTCCGCCACAGTATACTCGTGGTTGGTTTGATAGGCTTTCTTTCCGAACGTCTCCACACATGCGTCGCAGATCATGTGGCCACAGCCCTGTGGGTGCTCAGGGTCCCTTTGAAGATACCAGAAACAAGTCTTTGTTGACCTAACAGGGATCTAATAGCCCTGGTACCGCGCAATATTCTGTCTGTATATATAGTGAGCTGGGGCTGCATCTGTCACCATCGCCTGGAACAGCTCAGCTAGGAAGTGCTCAATCTGCTGACATTGAAGGTTGGCTAGAGTCTCAGTACTGTAGCAAGTCCGTAGCGCGGTGATGCAAGGGCGTTGGTAAAGAGAGCGAAATACAGTTACGGGGCTGAACTCTAATCTGAATTAGCCAATGAGTAGTTACGGAGTGGGTAACTGACGATGCATGCCCTGAGGATAAGCATCCATTAATATCACGGATGCGATGTGAGATGCAATGCCCTCATAAGGAAGCCGTGCCTTATTGGCTGCGCTAGTGAACCTTGATATATGATACACTAGCGCCCCATCCAATGGCCGGGATTGCCGAGCGGAGAACACAAAATCAAAGGGCTGCGGAAGGTGTGGAATATGGCGCAGAGCCAGCTCGAAAAAACCGTTCAGATGGGTGACGTTGAACATGGAATTATGCCGTTCACGCACAGCTCTGACATTCTGTAGCTGGTAGGTAAGTTCTCGGCCCAGACTGTTGTGAATGCTCAAAGGGGAAAGGGCAGAAGGAAGCTGCATCAACTACACGAACGTAGCCTACTAAGGATAGGATGCCATATGACGATTGATCCTCTATCTGTTGACGATAGGTCTCTCTCCCTGTCTGTCTGTATTCCTCATCTCGTTGTTTGTCTTTCCTTTCCCCCACTATATATACATATAGGAGGGTGTGTGTGTGTGTGTGTAATATTTAACAGCCGTGGCTTGTGACTGGCACGGTTTCCACTATCCCTAAGCAGGGCAAAGGCCGCCAGGGGGTGAGTCCTGGGTGTCTCTAACTATCTGCTAGTTCTATATACAACTAAAGGACCTCAGCACTTTATATAGCTGCTTTGGTCAGGGGGAAGGTCTACTATAGTAGATAAAGATTAATGCTAGCTGTACAGATCTACCTCTGCTCCATGATCCTCTAGTTTACCTTCTCTATTTTATTTTTTTTTTTTGGAAAAGAGATACAGAAAATTCATAAAATATTTAAAGAAAAAAATATAGGGGGACTATCTCAGGCATGCTAGAGCAGGGGCTGTCTTGGATAGATAGTATTATAGAAATAAGTCTCTAATAGCCAGGCAGCTAGTATTGCTGCGCCTTTCAGGATTCTGAGAAAGAAGGGGATAGCCCCTGAAGGGGGCCCTGGGGTTTGGGATAGGCATCTCTTGATAATCTAGTAGTAGAAGAAGTACATTGGGGACTTCCTGGCACTGTATTAATAGTATATATAGGTATCTTTATAATTAAACTATTTATAATAGTCTATAAAGTTACCATGTCTTGTCTGAGCTGCCAGAATATATACAAGAAGATAATATAAAAGATATAGTTTATCAGGGTACTAGGGGGAGGATATAATCTAGAGATCCTGATAGGACTTAGGGACTTTGGCCTGCCAGTATCTCTGTAGGCTTGCCTTTATAGTATTCTTTACTTGATACTTTAATAAGGCATAAGAGTACTTGCAGGAGCTGGGGGGCTCTATAGTTACTCCCTCTTTTATAGCCTGATTAGCTGCTTTATTCTTAGGGATCTGTATATATCTAGGCACCTAGTATATATATACTAAGCTACTATTAATATATAGAAATCTCTCCCTCTCAAGCCAGGTTAAAGTAATGGTCCAAAAGTTCTTAAAGACTTCTTGAGATGAGCCTGTAGATAGTAAGAGGAGGTATATAGCTATCTCTAGATTATTAAGACAGACCTAGAGGTTGGTAGCAAAGCATGCAGAATAAAACTATATAGCTACTTTAAGGCTAGCAAGAGCTGCCTCTACTTTAGTATTAAAGATCTCCTTATTTAGGCTGAGAGAGAAGGATAAATATAGATATTCCTTCCTAGACTGGTATAGTACAAAGCCAGCACCTGCTATTTTATTAGGAAGTTTTAATTTATTTATAAAGATTTTTATATCTGTCTCTAGAAGGCAGGAATAGAACTCCTGGAACTTGAGAGTTGCCTGTTCCTTGGTTTATCTATTTAGAGCCTTTATTTAAAGTTATATATCTTCCTGTATCTTGCAAGGAAGCCAAGGAAGATATTATAGTAGATTTAGCTGTTCAGAATTAGGTAGGTTAAGAATATAGCATGTAAAATAGCTGTTAGGATAGCTATTTTGCGCTATCCTGGCAGCCTGCTTATAGAGAGGGTGATAGGGGTTAAGATAGTAGAGGCAAATTACAGTAGAGGCAGCTATATAATCAAGCTTAGTCTTAGCAGGTAGGAGCCCTGATTCTTGGTAAAGAGCAGGAAGGGGAGTTATATAGAAAATAGGAAGAATTATTCTAGCTCCTGCCTGTATAACTTTAGTAATCTTATCTATATACCCCAGGACCTAGTTCAGGATTAGATATTAGGGAGCCTTGGAGCTAGGATAAGTATAGCCTAGCTACCAGGTTTCTGTACTAAAATAGGCTTTCTAGAGTATGCAGGCTATAACAGCCTGCTATATAAGATAGGGTTTTACTTCTTAGACTATATTTCCAAGGCTGTAGAGAGTATTTGCAATTATTAGAGCCCTAGAGGTTATTTCCCTAATAATATTTAAAGCTGAGTTTCTTGTTAAAAAGGATACCTAGCTAGTACAGGTATAGGCAGGTTAGATTCTTAGAGACTATAACAGAGCTTGCTAAGACCCTTAATATATAGCTAGGATCTTGGTCTGTCTTGCAGTATAAGAAGTATATTAGTTTATATTTATCAGGTATAAAGGTAATCCCCTCTATAATATCCTAGTTAATAGCCTCCTATAAGGAGTTTAACAGGCTTTGGCAGTTAGTTTTAAGAGATAGTAAGATAGCTAGGATAGCTGTATTATCTATATATCTAAATCTAGCTTTTGGGCATCCTAGCCAGAATAGCAGGGCTAGGTAGAGCATGAATAAGATTAAGGATACAGGTAAGTCTTGTAGCAGGCTATAGAATAGCTCTATTATAGGACCTATTTTACTATCAAGCCAGATTTGTACTATTTATCCTGTAATAAAAAAGGCTACCTAGTAGATAAGATTATCAGGCCAGCCCTGTAAGCAGAGCCTGAAGATAAGTCTTTCTAGGAGGACTCTATTAAATATACTTTTTATATCTATTATCAGGAGTAAGGCTATTAGCTTCTAGTTAAGGGCTTGTTCTATATTATAGAGTAGGCATGTTATCAAGTTAATAGCTAAGTAAAGAGGCAGAGCCCTGAACTACTAGCTAGCAAGGACTTTATAATATATGGTAGTCCATGTTATATTCCAGGTAATAAGTCTCTCAAGACCTTTACCTAGTACTAAGAGAAGGGCAATTAGCCTGTATAATCTAGGGCTGGACTAGTCTAACTTGTTTAGCTTTTAAATTATTACCAGGACTATATATTAGAATTACTTAGAATAATAGCCTATCTACAGGCAGCCCTGGTAAAGTGCAAGGACTCTTTCTTTAATTAGGGACTATGCTACCTTGAGAATATAAGTTGGCAGCTTATCTGCCCCAGGGGTTATATTCCCTGTATGTAGTACTGCAGTCTTGACTTGGGCCATGGTAATATTAGGGAAGGATAGTAGGTTAGATAGGACTATTAGTATATCTAGCAGGATATCTCCTGCCTTGGCAGTATTATAAAGTAGATTCTATACTAGAATATTTCTTTTCTTTTCTAAAACCACTGCCAGGGGGCTATCTAGTCTTAGGGGGTCTCTTAGTAGGGGGCTGTGGTAGGAGCCTGTTGATTTGTGCTATTTAGATATATTAAAGACCTCCTTGCTTTCTGTTGCTGTACTAATCCTGTCTTTCTAGTATTAGGCCTGGACTTGCCAAGTTATTCTCTAGAAGTCTCTTTTTGTACTAAGTCCTGCCTAATATTTCTATAGTGCCTCCTTATATTCAAGTTTCTACCATGGCTGCCCTCTCCCTTAGAGAATAGACTTGTTTGCAGAGGCTGTATATATACTATAGATAGCTGAGGTAATCCCTGTCACAGGCTATGGCCTGGAGCTTGGTTATTAGCTATGCCCTTAACCTAGTTCTAGATAAGGTTTCTGCAATATCAGTATATAGCCTTAGAATTATAGCCTTGTAGCTTAGGAAAAGAGATCTATTAGTATGTAGGTCTGGCAGTATACAGGTCCGGGAAGTCAGAAGTCTTGATATATAATCAGGAAAGGTTAATAAAGGGAGGAGGGAGATATCAGCACTTCTATCTTTTATTTCTTTCTCTAAGCTTATAATACTTGTTTATACAGGACAGCTAGTTGAAAATAATACTACCTATGCCCGTTACATTATCACAAGCTTCCGTTTAAGGACGAGCACCCGAAGTCCAGAAGGTTCATTTAGAGCACCCGAAGTCCAGAAGGCTCGTTCAGAGCACCCGAAGTCCAGAAGGCTCGTTTAGAGCACCCGAAGTCCAGAAGGCTCGTTAAGAGCACCCGAAGTTCAGAAGGCTCGTTAAGAGCACCCGAAGTCCAGAAGTTCAGAAGTCTGATATATGAAGAAAATATGGATGCTGGAATGGGCACAGCTGCTTTGATAAAGCCATGCCATAGTCTCCTATACCTACTAATATTTGATGGGCACAAATCACAATGGCATGGGTAGAAGTTAGAGATTAAGGGAAAGATTAAAGAAAATGCTGCTGCTATAGGAGATAGGAAGTTTTAGCTATAATATATTTACTCTTGTCTTGAAGGAGCTGCTAAAATAAATATTATAACCTTTTATAAGTTAGAGTTAAAGAGTACTTCTCCTAAGCCTCAGGCCCTTATTAATAGATTAGATATTCTATATAGAGAATATAATTACAAGGATAAGGCTATTCAAGCTCTGCATACTATCTAATAAAAGGAGGATAAACTATTTATAGCTTTTTACCCCTAATTTAAGAGGGAAATTATAAATACTAAAGCTAAATAATAGAAAGATTCTTTAAAAATTTTATACCTTTAAAATATATTATATTTAAAGCTAAAGGTCTATCTAATTAGCTGCCTAAACTTAGACCTCTAATCTTATATAAATTTTGCTTCTAAATATAAAGAGATAAGTAATTAGATAGAGCTTTTTAGAGAATAAAGGAATAATAATTTTAAGAAGATATAAATTAATCCTAACTTTATAACCCTTTTAGTTGCTGCTACCCTAAGGGAAGATATAATAAAATATGTGACGAGCTACGCCCGAAGTCTTGATTCGAGCATTGCCCGAATTGCGACGAGCCGGTCCACTAGGAACCAACTGCCGATTGAATCTTTGGTCCGGGATAAGTCATGTACAGGCCAGTTCTCGTATGATTGTTGCTGACTTCCGGAACGACGAATCAAGGTTGGCACCAATGTTGGTCCGTGATACATATAGGAAGCTCGACGGTCACTGTGTTTTAATTCTCTAGCAAATTCTTCTGGTCTAATACTACCTGTTAGTATCAACAACTCTAGCTTGTGATATAAGAATTTGCTCGCTATACAAGCAGACCCCATGGTTTTCAAACACAACAAAACAAACGAATTGACAGAAGGAACTCACCAGAAATATAAGATAAATAAATAAAATAGACCCCAATGCCTTTCAAACTGCCATGCAAGCCATGCAACAACAAATCTAACAGCAACTATAATAATAAGCAGAGATACTAAACCAACAACAGATAGAACAACTGCAACAGCAACATGAACAATATTAAGAAGAAATAAAGCTACTATGCCAGTAATTAGAGCAAGCAATTACTCAGACTTCAGGTACACCCCTGCAAGAACCATCAAATGCCACCCCCATGCCTCTATTGTCCACTGAATCCCTATTTCGAAAGCCTAAGGCCAGTCTACCTGACATGGCCTGATATGACGGATAAAGCAAGGAAACCTACAACACCTTCTGTGCATCCTTGATTGCCAAGATTAATATCAATGCTGAAGCTATTGGTGATAACTATGCCAAGGCATGGTATATCTTCTCATAGTTGGAAGGTACTGCATCATCCATGGTATTGCCTTGGATAACTAACTATGCAATCAAAGACTAAGTTACTAATAATATACTGGATGACCTCATGAAATACCTGGACCTTTGCTTTCTAGACAAAAATTACTTTGAGAAAGCTTAACAAGGTCTTAATACACTGCGTCAAGGCAATCGACCAATTATAGATATGCTTAGTAACTTGAACCGCCTATTAATGGAATATGGTGGCCATAACTGGGACGACACTATAAAAAAAGGTTATCTTGACAATGCCCTCAACCATGAGATGAAGGCAGGGATGGTAGCTATAGATAAGAAGGAATACTTTGAGGATTACTGTTGTCAAGTACAGCAAGTAGGTAACAGAATTAAACAGATTAAGCACTGCTCCCAGGCATATCAACAGAATCAAAACCTCTATAACAGGATACAGCCCCCTACAGGACAATTTCTGAAGGCTCCCTATTAGCAGCCTGTCTAATCTCCTGCATCTTCAGGAGATGCCATGGACTGGCAAGCTAGTATTGTTACTTGTACCTAAACTCAAAGTCAGGGACAAAACACTGCACAGCCCCGCGCAAAGTATATTAGCCAAGAGGAAGTTCAATATTGTATTATAAACAGCCTCTGCATTTATTATAGCATGAGCAGATATATTATCTGTTCCTGTCCTTATATACCAGCTTGGAATCCTCAGGGAGTCCCTAAGACCCAAGTATAAGCCCTTGTAGTAGATACTCCCATGCTTGAAGATAATAACATGCATGATAACAAGGAGGGAAAAGATCATGTCTAGTGAAAAGACTCTTACCTGGGTAAGTTAGATAGTTAATATAAATAATAAATTGGCAGCCAGAAGCCCCAAAGGAGATAAGGGAGATTTACTAAACAGAAAATATTCTTGAAGGATACAAGAATTTCAGGAAGATAATTAGGTTTGATAGACCTGAATTTATAGTACCCTTAATTATTAATAAAGGATATGTCTATAGAGCCTTAATTAATACTGGATATACCTTCTATATAATAATCTCTAAATAACTTGTCAAGAAGCTTTAACTAGAGCATGAATAGCTCCCACAGCTAATTAGAATAGAAGACTATAAAGGAGAGAGCAGCAATAACAGCACTATTACCAGTATTACTTACTTATCTATTAATATTAATAGCTATTACCAGCCAGCTATATATACTTATATTATCCTACAGCTAGGCAACAGCACAGACATGATCCTAGGTACCCTGTAGATACAGTATTAACAGGCTAATATAAATACTAGTAGACCCTGCCTGCAGTTTGTTGATGGCCGCTGTATTAAGATAAACAAGAAACCATCCCTAGTAGCAATCTACCACATGAATGCTGCTGCTATCACAGCCTGGATAAGATAGTAAAGGAAGGACTACTATATATAAATATCTGCTATAAGCCTGAAGAATATTAAAAAGGTACTACAAAGTAAAGAGTATACCAACCCCTAAACAAAGCTACCCCTGCACTATTATAAATTCCTACATATCTTTGACTGCAGCAAGGCCGACCAGCTACCACTATACAGAGAAGGGGCAGATTATCAGATTAAACTCCTTACTAGCCCAGATGGAAAAGAACTCAAGGTTCCCTGGGGACCTTTGTACAGTATGTCCTGTAATAAACTACTAGTACTATAAAAAACTCTTACTAAGCTGCTAGACAAGAACTTTATCTATATTAGTTACTTATCTATAGCAGCTCTAGTACTGCTTATAAAGAAGCCAGGCAGAGGTTTATGGTTCTGTACTGATTACTATGCCTTAAATATTATTACCAAGAAGGATCATTACCCCCTCCCCCTGATTAACAAAACTCTGGAACATATCTCTAAAGCTAAATAGTTTACAAAACTTGATATTATTGCTGCCTTCTATAAGATCTAGATCTACCCTGGAGATAAATAGAAGACAGCTTTCAGGACTTGTTTTAGGTTATATAAATAGTTAGTTACTTCTTTTAGGCTAGCAAACACCCCAAGTATATTCTAATATTATATTAACTAGACCTTACATGACTTTCTGGATGAATTTGCCTCTGTATATTTAGATAATATATTAATCTTTACCAACAGCTTACTAAAGGAGCACTATAACTATATACAGCAAGTTCTTTAGAAACTAGGCAAAGCAGGACTGCAGCTTGATATTAATAAGTATGATTTTGAAGTTAAGTTAACCAAGTACTTGGGATTTATTATTAATACAGAGAAGGATATACAGATAGATCCTGAAAAGGTCCAAGCCATCCTTGAATAGCAAACCCCTATATCAGTTAAGGGGGTATACTCCTTCCTAGGATTTGTAAACTTCTACCAAAGGTTTATATAAAACTTCTTAGACCTAATACACCTACTTACCAATCTGACATAGAAGGGTATTAAATTCCTATAGACTAAGGAGCATACCTCCCAGTTTAAACAGCTAAAACAGATATTCGCAACAGCTCCTATTCTTATATAATTTGACCCTGATTAAGAAATAGTCTTTAAAGCTGATATATTAAACTAGGCTACTAGAGGAGTATTATTATAGTATAATAATAATAGAGTACTACACTCCTATATCTACTATTCAAAGAAGAATTCTCCTGCAGAATATAACTATGAAATCTATAATAAGGAATTGCTGGCAATTATTAATAGCTTAAAAGCTTGGGAATCAGAGCTTATGAGCTTAAAGGACTTTACCATTGTCACAGATTATAAGAACCTACGGTACTTTGCCACAATCAGACATCTTAATAAACGGCAAATGTGCTGGGCAGATATACTTAGTTATTTCAACTTCTATCTTAAATACTAACCAGGCAAGCTAGCAGCTCACCCAGATGTATTATCACGCCGTGAACAAGATATACCAGCCGGAGTAGACAATGATCGACTTAAAATACGAGAAAAACAGCTACTAATACTAGATAATATCAAAGAATAGTATCTATCTAAGCACGACTCAAGTCTTGGAGCAATACTAAAGAATCTGATTAATTAATCAAAGCACGCAAATATAGTTGACCTCAAAACTGTCACTAAACTCTATTACAATATTATTAACCACAATAACCAAGCCAAGGAGAATATACTACTTAAGAAACTATAGAAAACAGCCTGGGAGAATAACAAAGCCCTGCAGGAAGCTACCAAGATTATTAAGAAGAATAGACAGAGCTTCCCGAGCAGGTTAGGGATATATATCTTATCCTCTGAATATTCAATATTACCTGGAGGTGACCTCCTTTTCTGTTCTTAATATTAGGTCCTGGCAAGTAAACCTTTAAGAACCTGAATCATGGAAGAATTATATAGATCTAGATTAACCAGCCATCCTGGGCGAAACAGCCTGTATACTATGATTATAAAGAATTTTTTTTGGCCCAAGATGAGCAAAGATATACAACAGTATATGGCTAACTATGATAAATATAGAGCCAATACTATATAGAGAGACTGATGACAGGGCTTGCTCAAGCTGTTACCTATACTAGACTGGAAATAGTACAAGATTGCTATTGACTTTGTGACAAAACTACTAACATCAAACAGCTACAAAGATCTCATGGTGATTATAGACCAGCTCAGCAAAGATGTCATCCTTGTACCTTGTAAGAGAACAGATTCAGAAACTATGGCCCAGCTACTAATTATATACCTTATTAGTTATTATAGGATCCCAAGTGCTATCACGTCTGACCAGGGTACTTAATTTACTAGTAGAGTTTGGGAACACTTCTACAACTTATTGGGCATCAAACAATGATTATTAACAGCCTTCTACCTACAAACTAACAGCCAAACAGAGCATATAAATACTATTATTGAACAGTATCTCCGCCACTTCTGCAATTATATACAAGATAACTAGGTCCAACACCTACTACTTGCCCAGCTAGCTATTAATAGAAGAGACACTGCAAGTACTGGGGTCAGTCCCTTCTTCCTAGATCATGGATACAATATTAAACTACTAGAAATTAAATAATTAGAAGGACATCTATATTTGGATAATCTGGCCTGCACTCCTAAAGAACAAGGAGAGTATATTACTCTGAAGTTGAAGGAGACTCTATATATAGCTATCTTAGAACTTGCTGCTGCGCAGCAGCATCAGGAAGAATACTTAAATTATTACTATAATATTGCCCCAAAATACAAAGTCAACTAGAAGGTTTGGCTGGACCTCCAGAATATATAAATAAACTGCCCAAGTAAGAAGCTTGACAGTTAACATGCTAAATTTACTGTTATAGAAGTTATAAGCTCCTATGCCTATTAATTAGATATACCCCCAGGGATTTACAATATCTTCCATACATCCTTACTTCGACCTGCATCCAAGGACCCTTTCCCGAGCCAAAGTTGTACTGACTACCAGCCCCCGGCAGTTCTAGTTGACGGAAACCATGAATAGGCTGTAGAAGAAATAGTTGATAAGTATGAAAGGCTACTTGGGCGCGGATATCACAGCAAGGTCCTGGTACATTGGCTTGGCTACAGGGAATTAATATAGGAGCTGCGAGTAAACTTTGAAGAAGCCAAAGCCCTAGATATCTGGGAACAGCATGTTGCCGCAGGGGAAGTTATGCCTACAGGCTGCCTTGAACAGAAGGGCCGCCGGAGGAAGGGGAGGCTCATGTGACAAGCTACGCCCGAAGTCTTGATTCAAGCATTGCCCGAATTGCGATGAGCCGGTCCACTAGGAACCAACTGCTGATTAAATCTTTGGTCCGGGATAAGTCATGTACAGGCCAGTTCTTGTATGATTGTTGCTGACTTCCGGAACGACGAATCAAGGTTGGCACCAATGTTGGTCCGTGATACATATAGGAAGCTCGACTGTCACTGTGTTTTAATTCTCTAGCAAATTCTTCTGGTCTAATACTACCTGTTAGTATCGACGACTCTAGCTCGTGACATTGACACCCTGTAACTTGCAGCTGCATAGCCACTTAGCACGTAGCTAATGCCAATCAGATAGCTAGACAGACTGCCTGCACATGATAGATCCAGGGTGCAAGTTAGCCCCAGTTAATACCTGGTCTCTGGCGATATGCTGTAAGGATTTATTATGAATGGCTGGCCGGATGCTATGTCGGTGACCAAGCTGATACACAGCGAAGGCGATAGACCATGTCAATGTAAACATGGCCGAAAGAAGAATTGAAGCGCTAGAGACACACAACCTGGAGTATCACCCACACTACCATATACCAGGCGGCGCTAACTGGTAAGGCTGAGTTTCTGGAGAACCGTCATCCGCCAAATCAACATTGCGGAATCAGTCATTGAATTTCCTTCTCCAGACGATGACGACGACGCGTTATCTTGTTCATCTGATGGTACTGTGAAATCAAGCTCCCCGGTCGCACACTCTCTATGTACAATCAATGAGGATGAATTCGACTTCAGGTCATTCGTTCACGGCATCATGGACAATGACCCAAAAGAGGCTGCAGCAACTGTGAATTCACTAATCCAATAGTACTCTCCCCATTGACTGGTTGTCTTCTCGATCATCTGACGCCGAGTAGGAAGCTATCAGAAAGGTAATAGGACTTTGCCGTGTGCGCAGTTCTGGTGCTAAGAGACACCTAGCCAAAATATCAGTGAGCTGAATGAAGACCTATAGACTTTATACCAAGAGTTAGTAAATATTGGCTTGCACTGTATCTATCTAACCAGCAGCAGACATGCTCTTGTTCTACTACAACTGATCAGTCTGAGAACTGTCCTACCCTGTCAATATTGATATTTGTTCAAGATAATGCAGTCTCTTAAGTGGCTTCAGCCCTATTATCAGACTTGGAATCCATATCAGAACCAGTTATGTGTTGCACAGAGACTATCATTGGACTGTGACCATGGCTACTGTTTGTAACGCTGCAATATATTTCATCAAAATCCGGCATGAGTACCTTTCAAGCTGCCTATACCTTGCGCTATATAATTCATAGAAATCAGTCTTTCCACTCGAGCCGTCGATCCGCCCTCACCAACCCAAGCGTACCCGTAAGCTTCTTAAATTCTTCAGGAGACTCGACGGACAGGTTTCGCAAGCCTTCTAGTAGCTTTTCTTCCTGATTCACTCTACCTCTGTGGGTGAGTGGACGAAGCCTTGCACTCTCTGCGCCAGCCTTCTGATAACCAATTACCAGAGCCTGCCTCAATGGCACTGCAAGTGAGGTAATATGCCGTGAAATAAGAGCTTCGGCAGCACTTCTCCCAAGGAAATTCTCCAGAGCAATACACGGAAACGCGACTCTTTCCTCTGTCAGGGGATCACTGTCAATGAAGGATACAAACCCCACAACCATGTTAGGCACCCGGATCCTTTTCTCTAGATCTAACTGCGCAATAGCCACGAACCAAACATCATATTTATATCTGCGGCTGGTTTGGCATAATCTCCCCTGTAAGTAGCTAGAAGCTTCTTGTGTATTATGGACCCACGGTATATTTGCATTTTCTGCGGATAGACGAGCAAGCTTGCCGCCAACTGACCCACTTGGGGTTAGTCTCCAGCCCTGTGGGCCACAAACGACAAAGTTTATGCTGGACCCCATGCGCTGGCGGTACTCGATCTTTTTGCCATTAGGCGTGTATCCTGGACGATATTCCCAGGGTTCTGTTTTCTGCGAGGGGACATATGCTATTGCCTTGCTGCCCTATAACTCCACAGAAGATCCAAACCCAGCAGTCTTAGATTCAGAAAGCCTGGGTTCAGGAGGCTTGGGCTTGTCTTTGGGTTCTTTTTTATAAGGGTGCCACTTAGGTAGCCCATTATTTTTGCAGAACAACGCCATGCTATTCTCTATTTTCTGGGCTGTCTCGACCTTGTTGTTTTTCTTGGCATCTTCGTATGCCAACCACATCTGAGCAAGGTCTAGGTACCGGACGACCCCTGTGTCTGGATCCAAATTATTAGCTTGATTATATTTTTCAAGTTCCTTGTTATACACGTCAATAGCTGCTGCTGCTGCTAGGGCGTTCTTGTTTTCTGTATAAGCTCTACCATCAGACTTGATTGCATTGATTATTGCTTGTATAGAATGCTTCATTCCATAGTGAACTTGTCTGTGGTAATTGTGGAGAGTTGGTGGTGGGTTTGGTTTTTTCTGGTGCTGAAATATGTAGTTGTTGTTCTGGTAAGCAGGTTGGACGTGCTTGTTTATATCTGGGCAGGTTAGACAATGATTCCTCGAGGTTGTGGGAATTGAGCCTACTCGTCCTCGTGTCTAGTGCAAGCTTCTTATCGTAATCATGCGACCATTTGGTAGGGTGTGTCATATCGTAAAGCTCTTGGAACGGCAATGTTCAGCCTGGCAGTAGGTTTGTCTCAATTGCTTCCCTCATAGTATTAAGGCCCTCCAGTCTTGAAACAGCTCTAAAAATAGTCCTGAATGCTTCCTTGGAAAGTTTTATATAATCTTCATTATCATCTTCGTCCTGAGAAGATTCGAGGAGCTGGTCTCTTTTAATAATATTTCCTCTGATAGCAGCCTCAATTTCTATATAGAGTGAGCAATGGTCAAAATGAGATGAACCAACCTTAACATACTTGTAATAGCAAGCCTTGCCGCCTCTTTGTTATCTGGCTAACTGCTTCCATGCAAGATGCCAAGGATTTCTAATGGCTTTAACCTGAAGTTGGGAGGAAGAACGCCCTGTAAATCTGTTTCATGCTTAATTTTAATATAAGCTATGTCCAAGAGCATTGTTTGCTCTACGGAGCTAAGATCATTGGCACTTTTCCATTCTGTAACATCTGCTCCACGGCCTGCCTCCCATAAGTCATCGTCTTTCAGACCCCATATACGGTACTGGGTGAATTCTAGATTGGATGAGTTATACGGTGACCACGGTATAAGGGAGTAGAGATCGTACGATTTGATGCCTGTTGATATTTTGCAGTCCAGTCCATGTCAACATCGCCCTGGTCATTTTTAAGCTTTTCGGATTCTGGATCGTCACAAATAGCCTTGACTTCTCCAAAAGTCAATTTAAAACCCTGGGGAACAATATCAGGAAGGCCCTGGCCATCGTGCGCCACTATCCCCACAATAATGTCTCTTTTCTGTTGAGGAGTAAGCTGACTGGCATTTCGAGGGAAATTGCCAGGTCGGGGAGCAGGGGCTGGGGGCTTTTCAGTGCTGGAATTAGTGACCGCGGTAACAGGGCCCTGGGGCGTAGCGGCTGGGGGAGCAGGGGCTGGGGGCTTTTCAGTGCTGGAATTAGTGACCGCGGTACCAGGGCCCTGAGATGTAGCGGCTGGGGCCTTTTCAGTGCTGGAATTAGTGACCGCGGTACCAGGGCCCTGGGGCGTAGCGGCCGGGGGAGAAGGGGCCGGGGGAGCAGGGGCCGAGTTCTGTCCATTGGAACCAACCGACGGACTTGGATTAGTATCTGAAGGCTGGCTTGCCATGGCGGATGAAGTAGTCTTGTCACTAAGTAGTTAAGAGCGTGTCAAGCAAGAGATGACTGTACCAGCAGCCTAAAGAGTTTCAGAAGGTTGTAGTAAATAACAAAAGAGGTCCCTACATTTATGTACCTGGAAAGCAGCCTACAAACTTGTGGGTCCTAGGAACTGTGGCTTGTAGCTCACGGAAACCATGGCCTTCGTATTGCCGGCTGATTAGTTCATAGGCCCTAGTGTGGTTAGCCACAGTTTTTCGAGACCAGACTTCTTATCTGAGCGAAACCGTTAGCAGATGACGAACAGGAAGATGACGATTGCTTCAAGTGATATCCACGTTCACTTGGTATTCTAGCACTATTTACTGTTAGTAGATAATCGATAATCTTGTCGCCGATGAAATTTTGTCTTGGTGTTCGGATTCTGGTGCAAGTGGGAGCCACACGCCTGGCTATCAGCAAATTGTGGCCTCTGAAAAACCATGACCCTGAGTTGTTAACTTCTATAATAAGAACCTGCCTTCTGCCTTCTGTGATTGTTCCAATATCAGATTAGTATGATCTTCAAAGTATACTGGCAACACCTGTTCTTATTATGGAAAAATTTGATCTCGGCCGCCTCCAAGCCCTCAACTCAAGACTTGAGAACCTACCTCAGGGGGGTCTCGAGAAAGGGCTAATTGACACGCTCTTCGAATACTGCGAAAAGAAAGATGGCCTGGTCTTCTGGGAACTTGAGAGCCAGTATTGCTATAATCTATCAGATATTGCCATTTGTACCTTGATAAAACTCTCAGACAGAGGTCCGCTTTACTCAGAGACCGCTCACCAGGAATATATACTGATTGCTTTTTAGACTCAAACTTCCAGTCAAAGGCCAAATCATATCTGCAATCACAGGTCCAGTTACACTCCAAGTTATATTTGCAATCAGACTTGATCACCCAAACACCCATGGAACCCTTCAGCGACTTGGAAAGGATTTTTACTGGTAACCCCTTGAGACGCGGATTAAACTCCCAATCATATCCCCGATCACCTACAGAGACCTCAAGTGACGAGGAAGAACCACCTTTTGGTAGACCGTTCCGGCCTGACCTCAAAGATGGCTTTTCCAGAATAGCACTCAATGGTCTGCTCTCTGGAGCATCGCTCAAGTATCTATATAAAGACTCTGACAGCCCACCATCCAAACAGCAGTACTTGACTCAAGGGGATAATCCTCTATTAAAGCTGTCAAGGAATCCGTTCACTGGGGCACCACTTAAGCATCCCAATGAAGATTCCAACGGCCTACTATCTAACGGCCCACCTTCTAAAAGGCAGCACTTGATTCAAGGGGATAATCCCCTTTCAAAGCTGTCAAGGAATCTGTTCACCAGAGCATCGCTCAAGCATCCCAATGAAGATTCTGACAACCTTTCACTTGATAGTCCACCTTCTAAAAGGCAATACTTGCTGTCCCCTGGGAATTGAACTGCCCTCCCAGTAAAATTATTCCAAATATATATTTGCTTTTAGTTTATCTATTAGTATTCATGATCAGAATAAGAAGCCATTGTCCCCTTTTTAGATTTTCCGCGCAACTGAGTAAAGCAATAGCTATCAAGCAGTTTATCTGATAGAGCATCCAAGAATGACAGTTTGTTTATTTTCCTTATTTCACTTAGACATAATCAGCCCAGTTAGGATTCACCTTAATTATATATCCCCTGTACACGCCCAAAAAGAGCATGACAATTCTGACTAGTGAAACCAAGGCGCCCTTCCACCACCTGTTGTCCTCGAGCTTTAGAGCCTGAACAAGGGACGTCATCACAAATACCATCAGTACTGGCCAGGGGTTATCATAGAGACTTGCCTGGTGACCCTGTCCGAGCAAGGCTGCGAGGAGAAGAAACCAGAAGAAGAGACTAATCTGGCTGGCCGACTCCTTAATACCCTCAACAACCAGCGCTACGGCGCCTTGCGGATCCCTAGTTATTTGAAAAAGAAACGCGGCTTTCTTGGGAATGATGCACATAGCCGGCCCAAGGAAGTTCTCGAAGAAGGAGCCCGACCAGTAGCCAAAGGAGTCAAACACCTCGGTGCCCATGTTGCTGTACACGTCCGTGCCAAGCGCAATGATCACCAGCATGGTTATTAAGAGAACAAAGAGGGATGCCTTGGCCCATGGATTGCCCTTGATCTGATAAAATCGGAGTGCACGCGCAGATGTCTGTCCCTCACCATCAGTAAGCTTGCTAGAGTCTATCCTAGTCTTTCTGCATTTCTCAAGCACTGTGGCATAGACAGAGAGCAGGCCAAGGCTGGTCAGCATGATGGCGATGTTGAGCCAGACATTGTTGATAGCCAGAGCATACTTCTCCTGCACGAAAGCCTCGAACATGAAGACACCATCAATAGAGTTGCTGGCAAGGGCGTCAGTCACGAACCACCTCTCCTACAGACTTGACGCACTCACCTGAATGAGATGAAATATAGGTTAGCTACCACCCTGGATTCCAAAACACTGGCAAGCATCTTGACTGTCTCACTTATTGTCCATGCCTTCAAGCAAATGGCGAAGAGCAGGACCCAGATAAGCCAGACTGCTTGCTTCCTGAGTAGCAGGTTGATACAATCAATAAAATAGATAGAGAGGATCATACATGCTCCAAGGATCACTGCAGCAACAAACACACACTGCTTCTACCAGCAATGTGGCTTGACTCACTCATCTTCATCTGAGTGCGTGCACCCGGAAGATCCTTCTGAATGCGCGGGTGGACCCAGGGCCTGGAGTGCAATGCCAACAAGTACAAAGTAGGTGTGAGCAAGGGCGTTGGAGAAGTACATTAAAATATCGATGATGGCCCGCGTGTTAGCCTCGTACTTGCCGACGAACAGGAGGATCATGTTGATTGCTGCATTGATCAATAGTAGTATAAATGTTATGTCGACCATATTCTTGTAGAGCCATTGCAGCCAAGTCACTGCCCTGGTCGGTGACCGAGTGCAAGTGCCTGACTGTCTTACCCACTGGTTCTCTTCACTATCCATACTTTTGGAATTGGCGATTTATCCAATCTTTAGGCAGGGCGAAGAAGAAAAGGCAGAAATGTAGGAAGTAAGCAGGTAGCTGCAGGTGGTAGTCGTCTTTATACCCCCAGACACCGACCGCCAAGGCGAGGCTGAGATCCCTAAATATTGTTTCTGTGGGCATGCTATAACTTTGTACCTGGTAGACAGGTTACAGCCACTGAGATTTAACAAAGGGCTTGGTTAATTGATCATTAGAATGGTGGCTGTCCCTTGAGATTATCTCTATTAGAGCCAGGCCCTGCGATTCAGCAGACCGGCGCAGACTCCAAGCAATGCAGACTGGTTGGCAGCAAGACCTCAGACCAGGTTTCGAGCACTGGCAGCCACTATTTCAGGTATAGAAATAATACCTTGCTAAAATTAAGGCCGGCACAGGCTCTGAGCAATGGCAACCAGTAGCTGAGGGACCATGATACTGCCTTGCTGCAGCCGACTGCAACATCAGCCAGTGGCTCAGTCAGGGGAAATCACCTTGGCTTGCCATTGCTTCTTCTTTGCAGGGACGCATAGGCCTACTGAAAGACTATGGACAGGTTATGGGGGCTTGGATCCAGGAGATCTGTAGAATTACTCGAGAACACGGATGAAGTCCAGGGCAAAGATATATTTAGCCTAGGCCCCTAGTAATAGCTTTAGGCTCCCATACACAGGAAATTTCACGCTTGTGATTCTTTAACCATTATTTTCTGAT
>JAAXYA010000178.1:0-18493 GCA_013305525.1 Aspergillus quadrilineatus
ACTGTGTTTTAATTCTCTAGCAAATTCTTCTGGTCTAATACTACCTGTTAGTATCGACGACTCTAGCTCGTGACACTTTGTCCTTGATACAGCTACTGGCAAGGTGGTTGGTCCAGCTATCTGTATACTGAAGCATTGCCGGGCAAAGTATTGTACTTAGTATACTGAAGGGAATAAAAAATATATTCCCCTCCCTGCAAGCCTGGTCTGACAGGCTTTGTCCCTGGTATAGATGCCCTGGATGAAGGAGGCAGCCCATCAAATCCTCAAGTTCTGTTTCAATATTGATGCTGAGCTGTAGAAGGCTAATAAATAGAAGGCAAGGGTCATTGCAGGGGGTGGATGTGGCACTGGTACTGTGCTGGAAACATACTAGTTCTGGTACCAGGTATAGCTGTTGGTACTGTACCACACCTTTCAGCTATAGAATAAGATCTGCTTGCTCAAGAGCTTTACTCCAGTCCCAGCATCTAAGATGCTGGTAGGCCTGGACAAGTTCAACAATGCCCTGGCTACTAGTACTGACAATAATCTTGACTTCCTGGAGGAGGATAACAATAATAATAATAATATAGAGAAGGAGGAGGATAATAATAATAATAATAATAATAATAATAATGACAATGACAGAGACAGTAATAATAATAAGTAAGATTATAATACTGTACTTGGGTAAATACAGCATAGATTTTGTTTCTTTATAGTATCCTAGATAATTATTTATAATAATTAATAATACTCCTGTATAGTTATATAATAATAATATAAATTAACTATGATCCTTGCCTACTTGTAGTACATGTATCTCCTAAGTACTAGCTTGATACTATTATACTACTAATATAATACTAATATTGACACTGCAGGTACAGCCAAGCTTTAAGGCATGGCACGGCCTGAGCTGACTATTCTGGTAGCATAATATAGGTCATGCAGTGCGACGCCTGCATCAAGCCTGGTACTATCTATTAGTTACAACACTGTTCATGCTGACAACTGGCTTATACAACTGGCTGGCATGTATAACTAGTATAACAACTGGTCTGTGGGACAACTGGCTTGTATGAGACCAAGCT
Source organism: Aspergillus quadrilineatus (assembly GCA_013305525.1). NCBI lineage: Eukaryota > Fungi > Ascomycota > Eurotiomycetes > Eurotiales > Aspergillaceae > Aspergillus > Aspergillus quadrilineatus. The sequence continues at coordinate 1,077 of JAAXYA010000178.1, forward strand.
GGCTTGAGTTTGTCTGACCAGGTTTGCGTGACCTGGATGCATAGCCAATACAACACTGGCACTGTACACAGTAATAATCAGCTTTCATGATTTAGCTGGCAGCCTATACTTACAAGCTTGGTATATATTCTTCTTGACTATAATTCTACTCTGCAATCTGCCTATATATATAATAAAGCAACAAATCTGCTATAACTCTCTATATAACTAATTCTAATATATTGCTATCAGGTTATACAGCTTCCTACTCTTAACAGACCTGCTGTAACCAGTAAAATACAGCCTGTATCTCTATATCCTGTCTATCTACTATTGCCTGCCCCAGGAATACTGCTACTGACATGACCTCCTGTAAATTAACTATATAGATATTGACCTGGTACCATGCCTTCTGCATATATACTACCTGCTGCTTAACTATTTAGCTGGCTAGATAGTACTGCCAGGTAGACTATACCTGAGCCTTATAAGGCCCCTACAGCATGCCTGTAATGGTCAAGATCAGGGCCCTGTACTATGGATATTGCTGCCTGGTCTGCCAGGGCTGGCAGACTGACTGTAGTATCTTATACTAGAAATAACAGAGGAACAGTATATAGTTAATCTGGGATTATAGCTGTACCATCTACTGCTTGGTAGTCTGGCTATCAGGATAATAGCAGTTATATAGCTTATGGTCACTGTCATGCCCAGCTACAGTACAGATATAGTATTGGTAGAGCCATTACCACGCCTCTTGCTCAAGGAACTTGTGATCCAAGCCCTACTGCACAGTAGCTGCCTGCTGCCAGAGCATGGTGCGCTGGTATTATACTAGTATTATATTATCTGCTGGGACTGTCAAAACAGCTGTAGGAGGTACTAGTACCTTGGATGAGGGTACTACTGCTGCAGATTGCGGCACTTGGGACAGGATCAATCTATCTAAGGTTTTAGACATGGATCAAGATCAATAATTAAGTAGAATGGGCCTATTTTATGCATTGGGGGGATTGTTGGGCTGGTTACTTATATTGATATTATATTCTGCTGCTAATACTGCTGGCAATAGTAATAGTAATGGTGTCAGGGTTTACTTATCCTGCCTATCCGGCCGGCAGGTATTGCATGGCAGCTTGTCGGGATCCATATCCTGGCACTGCTGGCACGTGTATCTGTCAACTGTCCTGTCCAGATACTGGTTAAGGACATACCAACAACACCCTACCCCCTCAACAACCTCCATGTACGCCTGCATGTGCTCGAACTCGGTGTCTGACCCCTGGTTGACCCACAGATCAAGGTTGTCCTAGCCCTGGGGGTGCATGATGACAGCCTTGCTTGCCAAGCTATCATACCCTGCATGCCCACTCTCCTGGCTGTAGTTAAGTAATATCTATAGCCAACCTAGATAGTTCATATACCAGATATTGGGGATATTGATGCCCATGCCTAAGGTACTTATTGCAGCAATAATACAGGTCTGGCTGCTCTGGAACTATTATATTATACCTATCTAGTCCAGAATAATACTATAGTATGCCTTGCAGCCCAGCTCATGGCTGATAGCATTAACCTAGCTCTTGATATTAGTATATATAATTACCCAGCTATTACCTGCCTGCTAGATGCACTGCTGGATGAATCCCTATATATTAGGCTGTGTTAACTACTAGTATAGCTTGTGAGGGATGCCTTGGGGCAGCAACAGCCAAACCACGTAATACGCGACATTGCACCGACTTATCTATATATAATAGATGCCAACCTTGCTGTATTCATGCTTAATATATTACAGGAACTGTGCTTCCTCTATTAGGGGCAGCATTGCTGTCAAAAACACCAGCTGCGTCTGGGCACTGACAAGATACCCAAGGCATGCTATTACCAGCTAGAAATCCTTCTAATTGTTGAGGATGACATAGCACTTGTCAATGACAATCTAGTCAAGCCATCATATCTACTGTTGGCAGTTCAGGAATATATAGAAATCCAGGTTCTTGGTCAACTCAGGTATCACAAGCATGATTGCTGTCTTGTCAGGGGGCCGGCAGCTCTCCCATGACATGTACAAGATGCCCAGGGCCTGACAGTACATCATCAGGTCCGCGCGCAGCAACAGCAGGGGCACCACCATAATCATGCATCCCCCTGGGGCTGCGTACACAGGCAATATAAACAGCATGCTCTTGCCACTGCCTGTGGGCATGATTACAACTACAGGACTGGTACTATCCTGGATTGCCTTTAGTACTGGTGCCTGTACCCCGCGCAACTACAGTACAGGCTGTCCTGTCATGCGCTGCAATGCCTGCACCATGTCTATCTAGGCCAGCTACTATTACTATTGCTCCTGATAGTCCATAGCCTGCTCCTCCCACAGGTTGGCGTGCTTGCCTAGCACCGTGTTGACTGGTAGCAGGTCTGGAAACCCCAGAAAGTGATGCTAGTCAGTACTTAATACTTAAAACCACAGCCAGCACATTATTATACTGCCAGCAAGCTTGCTACTCTTGCACCTATATACTATTGCTGCTATATAGAGCGAGTGCCCTGCCTGCTTGTCCACAATATTATCTATCTTATCAAGATCCTTGTCTGCCTCCAGGGTGGCCATTGCCTGCTCATGCTTGACCTGGATATTATTCAGGAATATACTGGACATGTACAGGAATTAACAGCTGATACTAATAATAATATTGTAATAGTTGGCAATGTTCAGCAGATACTAGGTACTGATACTAGTCTTACTCTCCTGCTTCAGCACCTCGCGCAGGTACTTGCTGGACTATTTACAACCCATGCCAATATCTAGCCCCTACAGATACAGGCTGTAGTATGTTGGTAGCTTGCTGGTATTACTGCCCTGGCTGGTACTGCTAAATATTACCTGGCCCCATATTACTACAAGCTGGCGCACAAATGGCAGTACCAGCCATAGGTACTAGACTACTAGCTCCCCTATATTGCAAGGCAGGTACTAGTAGATGATTTTAATATTATTGCTGGTATAGAACCCCTTGTAGTATGCTATTACAAATACTACCATGCTATTCTTAATAAAGATATTACATTGCTAGTTATTCTCTATATTTATATACTAGATACTCAGCAGCTCTGGCACCCATGCTGGCATGCCCCTAGTCAGATATACTACCACAGCCAGCTTCTCTTTAAATCACACCACCTGCTGGAAGTACTTCTACAGCTTGGTCAGACTAACAGTGCCCTGGGTAATAAATACTCGGGCCATGGTAGGTTCAGCAGTAATCTAGTCAACAAGCCAGGTTAGCCCTATAACTGGCCACAGGGTATAAGCATCCTGCAGGAAGCTCCAGCCTGCAGTGCCTTTAGTTAGATTATTAAACAGGTGATCCCATGGGATAGCCAGCTATTGCTAGTAATCAGGCTGGCACAGCAGGCCTGCCATCAGCTCTTACACAGCCGCAACCATGCCATGTACAAAACCATGAAACTGGCCTATAGTAAAGTCCATCTGCTTGTACAGCAGCTGCTCCTGGCCCATCCATATCACATGTCCTGGCACTGTGGTATTATAGTGTATCTTCAGCCTGTATATGTGCCAGTCAAGCAGCACTTTGACAGGGCCATGCTGGCCATGGACCATGAATCACTGCACCATCCAGTCAATACTAGTCTGAAATAACCGGGATTGAATACAGCCAATCATGCAGCCTTGGGATGCTGATACAGTCTCTGGGCTTGACAGACTTGACAGGGACAAGGCCTCGGCATACCCTTTGTCCTTGAACAGCCATGCAAGCTCCTGATCTGCCGCCTTGCCTATCTACAAGCCCTGCTCGGCGGCCGCGGCCCATATCTGGATAATGGCCCAGTGCTGGGGGTCGAGCCACAACACCTTCTACATGACAAGAAAGCGCGCCACCTTCAGCACGCGTGAGAGGATTAGTAGATAGCTGTCAGCGTCGCGCCAGCCCTGCTCGCCGTGACCAAGGACCGCCATTATACATACTAACAGGCTCTTGTACTCATGCACCTTAGTCTTCTGGTTGAGCAGCTCGATGCAGAAGTCAAGGCAGGCTGTCTCTAACAGGGTCATCACAAACACCTCGAGTTGATTATCTATCAGATCAGGACTCTGGCGTGATGCCGGCGACATGCCTGCCTTGTCTGATTGGCAGGCCTGCTGCCATAGTTGCTGCCAGGTCTACTACTATTATATGGTCATGACATAGCTAGGCTTCTTCTGTTGCCATGGCTACTTAGTCTATATATAAATAATAAATAGCAGGATCTGCTGCCACGGCCGCATGTGCTTGGCAATGCTTATCTCATCTATATATGCTTGCAATAATTAATAGGAGATCTGGTTGGGCATTATACTAGCAGTTATTATGCAAATACTGTTCCTACAGTGCTGTACTGTATACTGACTATGCCAAGCTAGCTGCCCCATGGTGTCCTACATGCACTGTGTTGCCTGGCTGATGGGATCTCCTTGTTTATGCAGGGTGGCGTCGTTCTCATCGCGGTCAGGGGGCGTGATGATATCAAGGAGGTCTTGGAAGTACATATTAGCAAGGTATCATGCCCATCAGGTCATGCACAGCCATGGGTTTATATTATATAGTATGTTACTCTTGGCTGTCTAGCAGGTTACCAGCTGCTTATTATCAGCAGTACATGCTTTGATTTTAGTAGTAATCTGCTAATAGGTAGTTGTTGGTACTGGGGGCTTGTCAGGCATAGGATTATATAATTAGATATAAACCAGGTACAAGTTCTTGCATGTTAGAAATACCTGCTGCCAGGCAACTATATAATATAATTATTATAATTCTATATTAGTAGCTTGCTTTTCTAGAACCTTGGCTTGGCCATGTCTCTTATATTGGGTCTATCTATGCACCTGCTGCCAGTAATTATACATAGTATTAAGATTAGTTGTAATATATAGGCAGTCCAGATTATATTAATACTACATATTATTAGTTGAGACTAGGAAAATTAGCAGGGGATGATCTAATACTTGAGGAATCTTAATAGTACTAGGGTCCCAGATCAGGTTAGTCTATTATTAGATAGTCTTGAGGACAGGCTGGATCTGCAAGCTGGTCATGAAATACTTCTAATAAAGATAGGTTTCTACCTTAATCAGATAAACCCTATACTTATATTAGTAGTAGACCATGATCTATAGCTCAGGGATTATTTTAAAGAGTAGGTAAGATATACTAGGAGTTGCAGCTATAGAGGCTTATACCTAGGAGTATATATCAATATAGAGAGATTCAAAACCAGGGATTAATTCTCCTGACTGAAATCTGCTGCTGATAGAGTATTTATTTTTATTTTTAATATACTAACTATCTATACAGCCATATCACTGATCTCCTATCTAATCTTGTATCTAACCCCAACCAACTTCAGCTTAATACCATGCCATGATTCTTGGTTGCCTGTACTTGAAACTGTGCTCTGTTCTAGATAAGTAGCTGCTAGGTCTATAGTAAAATTTTCAGCCCCCTAGCCCCCTGCATTCTAATCCCATTGTACTCCAGTTTCATGCCCGAAAAAATCCCATTGCACTCCAACCCGCCCATATATTACTTTAAAACCCTAATCCCATTGCACTGCAATGTTCCACCCCCAATGGGTTAGACCTGGCAAACATCTACTTACAGGAAGAATCTACTACACAGAACCCAATCCGACACCTCTCCTACCGCCTTCCTCATTTCAACTAAGCGACGTCCTGGTACGTTATACAGTATCCAGAAAAGCAGACATGCTATCTCACTCAACGAAAATTGATCAAGATGGTATACATCTCATCCACCATAGCCTTATACGCCTTCGTCTTAGGGTGCAGGGCCTTGGCAGCCTCGACGGGCGCAAACAGCGGACCGATACCGATATCCTCGCCACCGTTCTGCAGGCTCTTGGAGTACTCACACGCAAAGTCTACCGTCAGGTCAACCCCAGTGACGGAGCAGCTCTGCCAGTACGTCGTGAGATCAATCAGCTGGCTGGGTGGATACTGCGAAAGATCGACGGCAACATCGGTGTCGTCGGCCAGCGCGTCCGCGCCAAACGGTACAAGGAACCAGCTGTCCCGGTAGTCCCGGCCAGGCTGACAGAAGCGATTGCCCTGGAACCGCGCGTCCGCGTCGTAATATATGATGTTGTACGCGCCGCCCCAGCTGTCCTGGGCCTCCCTGATGGCGCTTTGGATGACGTTGTTGAGCTCGACAACTAGGGCGTTCATGCGCTGGCGGAGGTCTCGCGTGAGGTACATGCCACGCCAGAAGTATTCCCCGTCGCAGGCGTTGTCTCGGTCGTAGAAGAACTGCATGTAGCCCGTGACCAGGAGCAGGAAGCCTCTCTGATTGGTTGGCTGTCGCTCTGAGAGGGCGTCTAGCATGATACGGTCGTAGATCGAAGCGAGGGCCAAGCGGAATTCCTCGGACTGAAGCTTCACTGCCGCGTCGCCCATTGCCTGGGCGCATTTATCAGCGTTAGCCCAATAAAGACAGTTCCAGGCAATATCCGCGAAGCCGACGTCGTTGCCGCCAATGGATATGGTCCCCCAGCCACTTGATACATAGTAATGTTGATCGCCCCTCCAGATCCAATCCAGCTGCGGTCTACGGGGACGCTCAAACTTGGTTAGATCGTCTGTGACTGCGCCCGAGCACGCGGGGAACCTGACCTGGCTGCCGGCGAGTGCAGGGCCGGCGCTCTGGAGCTGCCAGGGGTACGATCCCTGACAACGACGGCACACGTCAGGCTGCTCGGTATCTTCGAACTCGTCGCGGATCCAACCACAAGTTGCTCCAATGCCCGCGGAATATGAGTCTCCGTACGAGATGAAATTGCGAGGAGTGGGCCATATACGGGGGGCGAGGTTCGTGGGTAACTGAGGGTCGATCGAGGGATCTTGGTCGTCCTGAGCCGGACCTGTGCCGCTTCCAGGACACTCATTGAACCAGGTGTAGGCTTTGTTAGTGCGGGGGATGACTTGGTGGAAGTCAGCACGTCCTAGTCCTCCAAGGTTGGGAAAGTGCATGTTGGCCTGGATAGAGTTAGCTGCTGCCCATCTCTCTTACACAATCCTAGCCTCACCCCTCGGTCCGCTCCTTCATATCGTGGTCCACCGAGCTTGGTCCATCTGAAAGTGGAACCACTGACTAATTCACCTTCTGGCATTGGACCCTCGTTTCTCCAGACCTGTTTAGGGATATATCAGTCAGCGGTCTTGGGTCCATACTTCATCAGCGCACTTACCGTAGTGTCTCCATTGAACTTGTCGACCCAGAGGAAATCGACAAGACCATCCCCTAAACGGCGGTTAGACATTTTCGTAGTCAGATGCGGATAGTACTTGCCGTTCACATCGGCCCACTTATGGTCTTGAAGCGTGTTCCAGTTAGCTCGCCTAGACACGGTTAAATATTCAGTGGGAGACTCACTGGCTCGGTCGTAACCCTCGGCCCGCTTAACCTGACCCATGTCTTTGAAGTTATTCTCCCCCAGGTTGAGAGCTCCGGTGGTGCGACCATTTGGCCTATAAAGCAAGTATTATGGACGATCGATTGAAAGAAGCAGGAGAGGAAAGGATTGCTTACTCCATACACAGGTAATCTGCACGCCGATCGCCGCTATGTTATATCAGCCCATACTTCTGCGCAGTTTAGAGAATCCCGTGGACGAGCATACTCAATGTCATGGAAGCGAACACCCAGATCATATAGACCCACGCCCCAACCCTCTGTACATCGCGCATTTCCAGTAATAACTCCACGCTTATCCCAAGACATGGTGTTTGAACCAGTATCCCAGTTGTTGATCCATACCTCGGCAGCTCCAGTTGCCCGATCGACTAACCAGAGATCGCACTGGACAGACAAGGTTAATGGCGGCCATGCATGGTTCGGGGAAGCAGTTCGGTGGTAGGTACCTTGCCATCTCCGTCAAAGTCAGCGAGTCGTATTCTCTTCCTGTCCACTCCGGCCTCGAAGATGACTGGACCCTCTGGATCCCATCTTGGGGGGGTATGGATGTTGCCATATAGATAGCCGGTGCCGGTTGCTGAAACCCAAACCTGCATATCATCAGTATCTACCCCGATATCGCGCACCAATAAGAGTGGAGAAAGCCCACATAGTCATCCGCTCCAGTTCCCCTCATATCACAGTAGAATACGCCATCCCCCTTCAACCGTGTACCTCCACTGCCGGTATTCTTCCAGACATGGAGATAGTGATCGTACAGCGGCGCACCCCCAGTGCTAGGCCCCAGCTGCTGCGACTCGACATAGACGTAGTCTGCGCCTTTGCGGTCGGCCGTATACACCCTGCCGAACTTCACCCGGTCCTTGGCGCCCTCCACCTGCATACCGGCATGGGTCACACCAACCGAGACCCAATCAGGCGCCAGGCTGCCTTTGCCCGTGCCACGATTGTTGATGTAGGTGGTGACCTTGCCTGTCTCGTCGAGCCAGAGCCAGTCGCTCCGAAAGTCGCCGTTGATGTCGACGAGGCGGACTCCTGTGATGTCGCCCATTCCTTTTCCTGTAAAGACCGTGCCGAGGTCCTGCCAATAGCCACCATAGGGCGAAGTAGGGGCTTCTCTTTGACCGCCATTGCGCCAGCATTGGATATCTCCGTTTCCAGCAATCAGACAACTGTTTTCATGCAATGTTAGTGTATGCGCCAGATCCTAAGACTGCAGAAGGACTTACTAGTCAATCCGGCCATCGCCATCTATATCTCCAAGCTTGACATTTATCTGCGCCATGTCGCCGCCTGGAGCCGGTCGTACTAAGCCAATATGCTCAAACATTGGGACATTATTGATAGCACCTCGGTTGATTGACACGAACATGGCAGCGTCTGGCCCTATGCAGATGAAGTCATCGAGACCATCATTGTTGACGTCCCCCCAACGGACCCCTGAATGGTCAATGGTTCGCGTCGTCCATCTCGCATGGTATGGGATATGAACTCACCTCTTGGCTTGCAGTTATACCCGACATCAATCTTGACCGCAGAGTCAAAATTCCCATCGTTTTTATTCAGGAACATATATGCGCTCCCATCCTCCCAGGACCAAACAAGGTCGTCCAGCGCGCCCTCGCGATACGCACCCCAAACATTAACCAGCTGCGCGAAGTTCAGCTCATCATGGATACTCCCCGCAGCCGTCCCGACCTTACGGATACGCCCCATATCCTGCGCCGAGTGTCTGTACGGCCCGTCGTCCGCCCCACTGCCCTGCTGAGTCTGCGCGTAGTGGCTCTGACCGCTCCCGTACTCTTTCTCGCACGTTGTAACCGCCGTCTCGTCGATTTCGGGGTCCGCGGGCGCAGAGAGCAGGCCGCGTCTCTGGGCGGCTTGGATCGCCGTCCACCAGACGGTCGCCATCTTCCGGTACCCTTCGTCCGTTGGGTGCGTGTCGTCTTGCAGGTCTGAGACTTCGAGGGCGTTGGCCATGTCTGCGAGGACGATCTTCTCGCCTGAGTCTTTGCGGCGCGCGTAGATCCTTCGGTATTGGATGTTAATGTCGGTGACGAGGCCTGGCTGGGCCGTGTTGGGGAGGAGAGTGGAGAGGATTATTGTTGTGTCTGGGATCGAGGAGTAGAGGTAGTTCAGCAGGGCGTCCATGCGCTCCCCTGCGGTGCCAACAAAGTACTGCTGGGTGGCATCATTTGTACCAGCACTGTTAGAGAGCGATTCTTAGCGTCTAAACATAAGGTACACACATTCTGTACTAAGCCTGGGCTTCTCGGACGGGGAGTCTTACTTGATTAAGATCACGTTCGGCTTTGATCCAACACTCCTCCTCGCTTCCTGCATGACCTGCTCGATTCTATACCCAGGGTGTCCCTCGTGGTTCTAGGCATGGTCAGCATAGGTTAGCCACTTGTGGTCCCACACGAGACAATGGACAACCTGGGAAGAATCGTGACACACAAATTCCAGGAATGAGGCGGACATACCTTATCATACATACTCCCACTGGGAACACTCCCAACCATATTCACAGCCCAGCCATCATGACGAAGCTGCGCACGGAGGGCCTTTCGATACCCTGTCCCATCACTTGATTTGTACCCCTCAGTGATGGAGGCTCCAAGTGGGAGGATACGAAGAGTAAAAGAGTCCGCTGCCCGAGGCTGGACTTGTAGGTCAAGGTCAGCGGGACCAGAGGATAGGTCGTATGAAGCGGTACGCTTAGCCTCCAATGAGCCATGCCAATTGGTAGAGTTATCCAGCCTCAGGCCACTTGGAGCAGCCGTGGTCGTGCCAAAGAGGAAGGAGAAGGCTGCTGCAAGGCAGGCAGTGCCATGCAAGGCGCTGGTACAGAGCACCATCTTATGACTTGGGCGAGAGTGGTATTGAGGAATAGGATGATGATACACCACTGTTCTTCGCGTATGAGCTGGATTTTATACCCCATTCTCGACCCTCGATGTGCTCCGACGTGCGTCACGCCTTGGATTGCTCATTTACAACCTCCGTCCTCCTGTCCATCCGAGTGGTATCGCTTGCGGCGCCACAGGAAAACTGTAACATTGGCATTATCTCGTCCTGAGATTGCGTCTCGGGCAATGAGGTGATATCTACGGCGTTAGCGCCATAAGCACGTACAGCCAGTGGACGAGCACACACATGCATGGGACAGTAAACCTACCCATATCACGGACCTAGATATGGTCAGAATTCTTACTGGGTCGATGCCATGGCACATTCCATATTCACCAAATAGGGCCGGAAGCGAGTGTAACCTTAACTAGGAACGTGCTAGGAGTATCAAGGGTATCATCCTAGCCTCACTATGTCCCAGGGGTCTATACGAGGCAGCCTCCCGGCCATGTGGAGTACAGTTATTGTCCCAGCAGGCCCCAGGAGGCCACAGTCCGCTCAGACTAAGCAGTAGTCAACGTCGTCGATGTTGTTGCTTCCTCGATTGGAATGAACGTCGATTAAGGAGTCAGGCAACAAGGTGTTACCAGGCCTGTCTGATGTACCGCAGGTTGGATCGCCTAGGGACTCACTAATGCGCCTCTCGTGCGAGGACCATGGAGTTCAATCAGACACAATTTCGGTTAACTACTCTAGTGCCGAGTTTGCTCGTCCATGCATGACTGCGGTCAAATAGCCAATCACACCGGAAGAATAGCCAACTGCAGGCATACGGACGAGGGATCAATTCATTAGTGTTGGTTCCAATTTTACAGAAACTATGGGAATGAAACAAAGTAGTTAGCGCTGGATGCATGTCGGCTAAGAACACCCAATCAAGCATATCATTAGAAGTTGGAGGCGTCAGGTAAACAGGATTGGTGCATCAGTGACGGTCCATACGCTAGTCTCTTGGTGCTATTATCCTGTCTAGCAATGGCAGCCACGGCCAATAAGAATCAATCCACCGGTGCTAAGCTTTTTACAGGGAGTAAGAAGATTAAATGAGAGTATAGAACACATTGGTTCTTTTCGCCCAGATCCATTAGACCATCTACAAGCCGGCTTCCGCGCAAACACCGGACAATACTGTCCCGTTCATGCCAGGGCTAGCAGGCTATTTACGACTGATAGTAATGTTACCCTTCGGAAGAATCACACTATGGTTCCAATCACCGTCGAGATCAACGTTGGTGGCTGTGGCCGAAGTCGACCGAGACACGCTCTGTGAGTAGTCACACCGCTCCTAACAAATCATGCTTCACTGTAATCCTCCTGTTAGGCCCTGAGGTGGCAGATATTCTAATTTAGGAAAGAGTTGTTCCGACTGAGCCAGAAGCCTCACCACGACACTCTGCCCACCCACGCACTGCCCGTGCACTGCCCCCGCAGACCCTTAGCTAGCCTGAACCCTGATATGTCAAGAGCTAGACGCGGCAAATCCTGCCGGAGGGCTGGCAATCTAGGTGATTGCCCTTAGTTCGGGACTGGAGGAAATGTGCTCTGTTGAGTCACGCGGCCTACATCTAATTACTGAACCAAGACGTACCCATCGTGTTGGCTACGGACCGAGTATTCCCTCCCATTCCTTATCTCCATCGGCTGCACGGTGCCCTGTTGTCCGGTACAAGTGCATTTTTCTCCTGCGCTAGCGCGTCGCAGGTAAAGCACAGACAGCTGAGCCAGAGTCAATTTAGCGTCGTTCGTCCCTTATTCCCAGCGACTCACGGTCCAGCTCCTCTCCGCGTGGCAATCCGACCCGCAGACACGCAGGTCCAGCCAGTCCATGCGTCGCATTAGACCCTGCTTCGCCCACGGGTTCGACTGTCCTAGCTTAAATCGCGGCTTTCGGACCATATGGCGGTATATTATGCTGCTATATAGTAGCTAATTAGAGATAGCACTAGGCGGCTAGTAAGAGGCAACCGGAAGTGCCGGAGATTGTTCGCGCGGAGTCGGAGTCAAGAGCGCATGTGATATTGGCATTATTGATCCCTGGTGGCGCGGCGGCCCCTCTTGTCTTTGAGAGCCTCCAGGGTCTTTCTCTTTCCCTCCGTCTCTCCAACCGTCCTGCCGCCCTCACTGATGTTTTCTTACCCATTGTGTCCCCGGCCCTTACCAGCTATTTAATTTCTTTACTCTGTCCTAGGTTCGACCAGACATATCTCCAGGCAAAATGACGCAATTACCGACAACAAAACAACCACCCAGGTTGACCCCAGCGTATGTATATTCTTATCGACCTATCTGAACTAAAGCCAGGCTGACAGGACTGCGCCGCCAAAAGCGCACTGGTCGCGTCCCCATTTCGAAGCCTTCCAGTTCTAAACGCCTCCGGAACTCTCGCAATGTACACACAGCACGTCTCCGCCACTGAACATGAACAAACGTCAGCGCCGCAACGCGCAATATGGGTGCTGGACCTGAACTCTGCGCGGTCGTGGCCGATTCCTGACACCCAGAGCGCCCGATATCCTCAGTGGCTCGGCCATGGCGATCAGGTTATCTGGCTTGAAGCGTGCACTAACGGGCAAACGCGGTTTGTTGTTGCGGACGGGCGCCTTCGTGGTGACAAGTATGTCGCTGGCAGTGTTGCCGGGCCCGTTTGGGATCTCCGCACAACAGGTGTGGTGAACATGGCAGATCCTGGAGATGATACGGATGATGACCTCGGGTTCGTTGTTGTTGGACAGGTGGATGAGGGTGGGCGCCTGTTTAATCCTTTTCAGGACCAGAGTCCGGAGGTGGGTGGTGGGCTGACAAAGCTTTATTTTCGCGGCCGCTCTCAGGACTCCCCAAAGGGGAATGATCAGCTCAGGACTGTCATTTGGTTTGGCTCACTTGTTCGTCCCCCGACACAGAGAGACTCCTTGAGTGGCCGATACACTATTCCCAGGGTAACAAACCTGATGGCGTATTTCAATCTCGGCAATGTGTCAGTGAACTCCATGCCCGATGAAAACAGCCAGGAGATTTGCCGAGACTTCTGCATATCCCCCTGGGTCATCCTATTCACGGCAAGAGACCCAGAGCTCGACAAGGCAACACATACAGCCGGCTCATGTTACATCTGCCCTATGCTCGACTGGAGCGGGCTCATCGTCCCTGACGACTACTATAAGGCTTTCCGCCATCGGGGGCTGGGAGGCGCCTGTTTCTCGCCAGCAGTAAGCCGTGGGGGATCAGTGGCGTTTCTAGCGCAGAAACAAGATGGATACGCTGCAGACAAAAACCGAGTTCTTATCGTCACGGACAACCAGAAGGGAACGTATAAGGAGATTTTTGCCTCAGCTGACGGCAAGGGGCAGTGGGATATGAGTCCCTTCCGTGTTTCATTCGCCGTGGACGGCACGCTGCTTCTCTATGTGGAGGAACAAGGGCGGAGGGTGTTGTATCAGCTTGCGCAGGCCGTAGAGGCCACCCCAGCGGATCTAAAGCGCATCGAGCCCGTACATACGCGCGCAAAGTCCGTCCTCGACGCCACCACATTAGGCGTGAAGCCTTCAAAGGTCCTGCTCACGTGCGAGAGTTTTGTCCACGGCCAGCAATTCATATTGCACGACCTCATGTCCGGAAGCATACGCGAGTTCCCACTTGACAACCCTCGCTTCGGACTAACCGACATGCAAATCGATGAAATCTGGTTCCCCAGCGCGAATGGCCGCAGGGTCCACGCATGGATCGTCAGGCCATCGTTCTTCAACCCGGAGCACAAATATCCACTGGCCTACTTTATCCACGACGATCAACACGGGAGCTGGAGCAGTAGCTGGAATACCACCACCGGCCTGAACCTAGCTCTCTTCGCCGAGCACGGCTACGTTGTCGTCGCGCCCAATGTGTCGGGAAGCATTGGGTATGGCGAGGATTTTGTAAATGCTACCCAGTATCACTTTGCTAGCGCTGCCTACGAGGACCTGGAGCATGGCACCAGGTATCTTGAGAAGGAAGTGTCCTACATAGATACACGCCGCTCGGTCGCCCTTGGATGCGGGTACGGCGGATACATGATAAACTGGATCCAGGGCCACGACCTCGGCCGTAGGTTCCGCGCGCTTGTCTCTTGCAATAGCATCGTCAGTATCATGTCGTACCTCTCGACCGAGGTGCAGCATGCCATCTTCCACGAGTTTGGCGGGCCACCCTGGGACACACCAGAAGAGTGGAGGCGCTCGGATCCCGCACAGCATCTGCACAATTGGAGTACCCCTCAATTGGTTATCCATGACGCAGCGCATACGCATTTTCCTGTCTCCGATGCTGTGGTGGCTGTCAAGACACTGCGACTTCGTGGGGTGGAGTGTGACTCCTTGGAGCTGGCTGCTGACAAGGGCAGTATGAGGGGACCGCAGAGATTAATACTATTTTATCGCACATTACTCGACTGGATGGGGCGGTTGACAATGTGATAGAGAATGTGTATCCCTTTATATCAAAAAGAGACAGCAGGCCACTCGGAGGTCTTATGCCGCAATATATCCAGCATCGTCCTGGAATTTCGCTATAATCAAGCGTCTGGAAGTTCTCTTCGAGTAGTGAGTAAGAAAAAGCAATCTTCCGTAAGACCTAGGAGAACCTTGATTAAATATCCAGACAACGGCCATCATCTGGAGTATAGAGTCGGACTCGGCTGTATTCAAAGCCTGGACCGTCCAAGCACGGGTTCTATATTAGCTCCAGGCTGGTTCGCCATCATCCTGCATTTGCCCATCGGCTAGAGCATCATCTGCATTATATCAAGCTTGGCACTAGTATTGCTGTAAGAGGATAAGCCTGGCTATTTGGTAGGGCCCGTGAAATCCCAGTAGACGGCACTATATATGCACCATCAAGTTGGGTCTTTAGAGCTGTACGAAAATTCTAACCATGATAAGGTAGCCCCGCGCACCCTCTTAGCCAGGTCTCTTGATCCTGGCCTGTTCTCCAGCTCCTTCCCTGCAGATGCTGCATAGAATCTGCATAGTTTAGCGAGAGGGAGGGCGCAGATGATCGCGATCGCAAAGTCGTCGCGGCTTCTTGGTCGCATTTCTGATAAGAGCAGCACAGGTTATCAAGGGGTTAAGGACAGAGATTCAAGCAGGTTCCGCAATGTTAAATATTCGATAGAAAGGCCTGGAGGTGGAGAGTAAGCGGAGCTGAGGTCATTGGAGAGTAGGCAGTTTTGTGTTCACAGGCCCTCAAGTCCGTACCCGCCAACTAGACTGCGGCACGGTTTTGGTTGCGGTCTTAGGTTGAAGACCAAAACCAAAAATTTGCGGTTGCGGTTAGCAAGATAAAAACCGCAACCAAAGCTTTTTGGTTTTGGTTACTACTTTGCCAACCAAAACCAAACCCGCAAATTTGCGGTTAACCAAAACCACAGTGCGGTTAACCAATGATTAACCGCAAATGCATAACCTTGGAAGATCTTTCCTATTTTGGTAGTCTTGTGATCTTTATGCAGTTATCTAATAATGTGTTTTTATACTATGTTTTGGTTCGTACAGGCAGATTATGGTAATACTATTAATTATCTTTGGAAAGTTTTTGAAATTTAATTGTATTCAAGTCTGATGGGGTATATTGAATTAGTATTAGTATTGGATTTATCGAGAAGGGTGCGTGAATACTAGAAAATAGGTTGTTATGGATGCTTTCGAGACTTGTTCAGTTTTGCAGGGAAATATATATTGAACAGCTCCTGAGGCGGGGTGATGTATTCTAAGTAAACTGATATTTAAACCTTGATTTCTTCTAATTCATCTTCAATGATAATTTGTTCTAGATATAATATAGAGCTAGCTAAATTCTAGTTTTTAATAATTTTTGATTGAATATAACCTTATAAAAATGGTGGTAAATTGCATGTTGGAGATAATAAGTTATAGTAGCATATGGTTTAATTTGCGGTTAGTTTGCGGTCTTTTGTGGTTATTTTGCGGTTATCGTTGGTTAACCAAGATATAACCGCACTACTGGATAGTGGGATCCAATTAGCTTACAGAATCAACTAGCAAACTATGATTGCTTTTAATAACTCCTGATTCCCCCCGATCGCAACTTATTTTCTTTCATTCCAAAGTGAATCCCTAGTAAGTTTCCTTTTACTCTTCACCAGATTCTTATTACTTAGGCCTTTCTTTATAATGGCTTATTCCCAAGTATCTAGCTTTACTGATCAGTTTCCTGAGGCTGACTTTCTACAGTCAGACGATTTACCTGCTCCCAGCAATACATGCCGAACTGCTACTTCGATAGCCTTGTCTGATCCTCGCCAGTCCTCCCAACAACTAGCACCATCCTCATTAAAACGCGTTGGCCCTTGGTTCCACCAGATCTGGATACTGTACGATACAGATCCTGAGATGGAGCAATCTTGCTTACAATTTACTGAATGGTGGCTACAGACTGAGTTGGAATAAAGGAGGATGCCGGAGCTTTGATCGGCTGGAATAATAAGAAAAAATCAAGTATTTGGGATGAATTTAACCAAGTTGCACATGAGAAGACTGGCGAGCCAAAGATAATATGCAAGCGCTGCCATACTACCCTTACCCATCCCCAGCTACGCCGTGGGGGAACAAGCCCCATGAACACGCATCTTAAGAGTACTACTTGCAAGCCTGGGCTGCAAAGACAAGGGATTGATCAGCTGCTACTCCAATCAGTCAGCTTCTATATTATCTCGTTTATCTACCACTATTCGCTAACTGTCTTATTATTTAGCCCCATATCCAATCGCCCCAATCCTTCTCTGAAGATCTTCTTATCCATTATCTTCTCCAGCTTATTACTATTGCTCGACTTCCATTCCGTATACTCGAACGTCCTGAGTTCCAACAGCTTTGTAATATTATTCAACTAGCTCCTTCCAAGGTTAAACTCCCCTCTGCTCGGTCTATTCGTCGTCAGCTAGACCTAGAGACTCAACAAAGACTGTCACAGGCTATGGCCTGGATCTTGGTTGTCGGCCATGCCCTCAACCTGGTTCTAAACAAGGTTTCTGCAATA
>JAAXYA010000179.1:0-18276 GCA_013305525.1 Aspergillus quadrilineatus
CTGACTCTGTAGCCTGCCTGTTGTATCTACTCTGTTATTCTGTTCTGAATATATTCCTGAGCCCGCACTTTGACACTACGTAGCTCCACCCTACAGAGTTGATACATGTTGTACCATGCCCGCCACTGCGCCCTGACCCCCGTTCCTACTAAAGGACCTTACTGAATTTGTGAAGCATGTAACTAGTTATTCTGCTAAATAGTTTAAATACTGCAGCCAAGCAGATCAATATATTGCTGCAGCCAAGACGACCCTTCTTTTGTAGGAGACAGGCAAGGAAGCCCTCCAGATCCAAGCTCTACAACAAGAGAACAAGCACCTCCATAATAAGTGCACCTGTCTGCGCAACATAATATCCTGCCAGGATATGGTTATATAGTACTAGAAGGAGCAAGCCAAGGAAAAAGATATTAAGTTCTTGAAATTAGCTAAAGAGAAACCCCAGGAACCCCAGCCAGCAATGCCTATAACTAGTATATTAGATAGACAACCTGAACCTGGCTTACCCCTATAAACTTAGGTATTTTACCAGCTCTCCAAGCACCTGCCTGACCTGGATTAGTTTAAGAGAGACTAGAAGGATCTCTGCTGCTTTATCTCCTAGATCTATGAGAAGATAAATATAAACTATGACTGTTTCCCAACCCCACAGAGTAGGATAATATATATTAATAATTATCTAAAAGGAGCCCTGTATACGCAAATCTTGCCCTATATTAAGAAAGGAGTTTGCCAGCTGAAGGACTACAAGGACATCCTAGATATACTAGATCAGGTCTTTGGTGTAACGGGCGTAGGCAGTATTATTTTCAACTGGCTGTCCTGTATAAATGAGTATCACAAGCTTAGAGAAAGAAACAAAAGATAGAAGCGCAGATATCTTCCTCCTCCCTTTATCAACCTTTCTGACTTTCCGGACCTGTATGCCGACGGATCCCTTTTCCGAAGTTATGAGGACGGATCTCCTTTCCTAAGCCCCGAGGCCGAAATTCCGAGGCTGTATACTGATGTTGAAGAAACCTTATTTAGGACTAGGTCGAGGGCATGGCCGACAACCAAAATCCAGGCCATAGCCTGTGACAACTAGACCATGCGCGCTTCTACACCATCCTTGCCTCCAACCTGAGCAGCCTTCAAGGCCTAGCTGCAAATAAAGACAGCCTGGACTGCCTTGTTATGTTCTATCAATCTCAAATCCAGCTGGTAGCTTCGGCTGCTTCCGATGCCTTTCTGGTCACCCTTCCTCACCGAGTGATACATGACTCGACAATAGATATTACATTCCGTTCCTGAAATGGCTTAGTGCCGTTTAAGGTTAGGGTTACTCAAAGAGTATAGATGGTGACACCAGTTAAGAAATGGTGTCGGGAGTACCGTCACCAGACAAAGGAGTGTGTGGGCAACAAGCAGGCTATGGTGACTCGGCCTCAATAACCCCCCGATCGGCCTCAACCACCTCATAGCCCTCTCCACCGTCTTCAATACAGGGAATGGCGCAGTCGCCGCCCCAGAGGACGCCTCCGCTACGAAACTGATCCTTCACGCCCGAGGAGCACATTCCCTGGCAATCATCCCCCTGGGAATATTGGCAGGCCGAGACCAACCCTTGAGATTCTAGAAGAAGAGAAACCATTAGATTAAAGAAAATGGAAAAGGGAAATGGGAAAGAGTCGGCTAATCTCCTGGGAGAAGGAAAACTCACGCCAGGTATTGAGAACAATGTCATAGTTCTCGTGGTAGAAGATATACTGGGGGTTGCACAGCCCCTCGATGTGGCATGTCTCTGTCCCCTGAATCCCGCTCCAGGCCACCCGGTCAGTGGCCGTGAATTGTACGCTGTACAGCCCAATGGCAGCGTCTCCGTTTGACCCCTCGAAGAAGTGGACTGGAGGACTTGTGTTCTCGGGATTGTTCCATCCAACGCTGTGCGGATACGCGGTAGTGGTTAGCACAATTTCTTTGTGTCACTAGAGATGGGAATATAAACAGTGCGGGAGAACCCTAGGTAGGTACCAGACTTACTTGATATTCACCTGGGATGTGCTGTCCCCACTGCCCCTTGCAAAAGTCCGGAACTCTTCGTTTCCCCCCCCCTGGGTGGCGAAAAATGCGCGGCAGTGCTCTTTATTTTGCCAGATGATGTCGTCCCCCAGGAATATTTCAAGAATTTCACCGAGAACCTGCTGCAGGGCTCCGGCTCCAACACGCGAGGCAACGTAGACTCCCAAGAGACCCATGACACTTGATAGAGGCGTTTCTCATGCGGAGCGTGGTGTTCAGTTAGATTTGTCGATCTCGTGACAGGGAGGGCAGTGCCTGAGTTGAGCATGTCCAGGGTGTTGGCGTGCAATTCCTGCAGCCTTGACAGTCGGTCAGGGTCAGTGATCTCCCGGCCTACAATGGCCTTGGCCGAGGCTCCAGTAAGTGGGAGAAGAGCGGCAAAAAAGGTGGAGAGCTTCATTTTTTGGACGGAATCTTTCAACTGCACGCACGGTATAGTATTGTTGAGGTTGTGCCTCTCAAGCTGATCACTGAGACGATGCTCATATTTATATCTTGCCATTTTCTTGGCCTTCAACAGGCTTCGAGTCATGAAGCAAGCTGGGCAGGGCGCAGCCTTACCAACCAGGGCCCTTGGCCCCCAGACGTTGCACTTCAGCTCGCCACATCTCTCAACGACGCTGATGCTCGACTTGAAAGCTCTCGCTACCTCTCGAGGCGACGACGCCTGGACACTTCATGGCGTGCCTAAAACTATGGCTGAATGAGCCTAATCCCTCAATGGCCTTGTCCTTCTCGGCGGCACCCAATGGACTTGCTGGATTTGAAACATGAAACGCATCTTAATATCCGCCCCAATATCGCGAACTCAGCTTGACAACGAAGAGGTCTTGGCAGGGTCCGACAAGGGAGTTGGTGATAGGTGGGCAATACGATGCCCAGAATGCTGGTCACTCGCGGACACTAACAGTTTGATTCATTTCAAGCCAAGATTTGCTTAGGGGGTTTGTGTTTCTTGTCCGTCGTTGTACGACGTACTGGTAGTCCCTGGAAGTATACAGAGCGGTGTTAGTTCAGCACATTTAGAAACTGAGGACCAACTGCTGTAGCTTGGCATTCAGGACCATCATATTTCGTCAAGATCACCCCTACCAACAAGCAGTCTTAGCATTGAGGCAATGACATCAGGAATTGGAGAGCAGGGCTTCGCCAAGAGCCTATTTTCCCGCACGGCTGCAGGGGCGTTTTCAGCTGAGCTCGTATTCATAAGCGCCCTCATCTTCTAGCCGCGCAAGTAATTTCCGAGATTCACGCCTGACCATGTCCGCTGTTGTTTTTGAGAGGGCTTGTTAGAGGGAGGTGTGATGACGCTGAAACCATTGTCTTCTTGATGTGAGTGCTAGGCGCACCAGGCCAAGGTCCTCGCATCTCTTAACCAGCCAGATCATCTTGATACTCACACGTATATCTAGGTACAGAGAGACAGCCACAAAGCAGGGGCAAGCGACGGAAAGTCCATGGATAGTTGTCGTTGGACGGAAGAATCTTCTGGATCGCCCCCTGAAGCCTTAAGGTTGATGCCCAGCAAGCAAATTCCCAGCGACTGGACAACTCTTGCCAGAATTAATCGCTCAGTGCTGCGGGGAGCTCCCGGTCCTCGTCCATCTCTATTATGTGTCGAAAACTAGTTAGCTTGTCCAGCTCACTTTTCATGCTTCTGACTGAGGTACAACTTTGCCATGTTGGTTTTCACAATCAAGTCATAAACTCTCCTGTTCTTCCCGTAGCAGGAGCCACACCTTTCAGGCCCATGACTAATGAAATCGATCTTCCACCGCAGCGAGCGTGACTGCTGCGGTAGTCTGTGGCCATCCCTGCTGTCGACGACGGCGCTAAGGTTTCATTAATGACGCCCAAATCAGAAATCCGCAAGTACTCCACAGAGAATGAACACCCCTGATTCCTACGGCTAGACTTGTTAAACCCGACCCGCGAAACCTGCCCCAACCCGCTCCGACCCGCCAAGGATTGGGTTGGGTTAGGCCTCCTAATAATCCATTGGGTTTTGGATATTTTTGGCTGACCCAAGACCCGGCAGGGCAACCAGCGGGTTGCCAAGACATCTAAATAGATATGTTACTGTATTTAGATTACATATATATATTAAATAAGATATAATACTGTATTTTAATGCAGTATTTTATTTAAACATGTAGATTACTGCTTTTATAGGCACTGATCTGCATAGACTTGTTAAACCACGGGTTGGGTCGGGTTTTCAGCATACCCTGATCCGCCCGGCGGGTTTTTGGAGCGGATCAGTAAATAAGTGTCGACCTTTAGTGACCGCTAGTAACCCGCTTCAACACCAAATTTACGATTAGTCAGCATCATCTCGGTCATCTAGTGTATTGTTTTATTTCCTATTTTAGTTAGTTAGTTGACCCCTATTTCGTCCTGTATTTAGAGCAGCTTAGCTGCTAGATTCAATGAATTAGACCTTCATATATTTCTGGTTGAGACCGACAGATTACGTACGCCGCGATCTCCAACAGTTATGAGCCCAGTACGCACCTAGAATTGCTTCTTCAGGCGAGTTTGAAGCTATCCATATTTATTTCTCTGAGAATACTGCACCGCGAACGACGAGTCGGTCTAGCCTACCCCGGATACCCCTGAATTGAGAATCGACCCAGACAACGATCCTGAGGCGTTCTTCGTACAACGACATTGACACCAGCGCAGCCACGAATGTCTCAATCGTCCTAAATACTAAAGACGATTGGCGAGCTTGGTATGATCAAATAAAAGTTCTAGCAACAGCTAGGCGAGTATGGAAGTATATTGACCCCGAGGTCAAAGAGGAGAAGCTTCCAAAGCAACCAGATGAACCGGATATTCCTGATATTGATGACGAGAATAAAGAGTATTCATGGAAGGATAGAATGCAGTTATACGCTGTACAGAAGGCTCGATTTGATGAAGTTTCTTGTGGGCTTGCTGCTGTACATGAAGTTATCCGCGGTTCGATAAGCAAGGCACATATCTATCATTTATACGGGAAGACGTCAGTGTACGAGATCTTGAAGATATTAAAACAGAAATTTGCACCTACCACAGAGCAGACAGAGCGACGGATCCTTTCCTGGTAGAAAGCACTTTTAAATGAGCCGATAAAGGAGCAGAATATTGAGGATTGGTTGCAGCGTTGTGAGGCGATATACTATGAAGGTCTAGATATAAACCTTCCAGATATGCAACGCCAACGTCCTGTATGAGACTTTCTAAATATGATTAGTAGAATTACACCCAACTGGGCAGAACGACGGGCTGATGACCTCCGAACTGACACGGACATGCTGTTGCCCCGGATCATTGAGATCTTCCGAGGATATAGGGAGGATACTAGTCAGTTTCAGCGCCGAGGACAGTCTGAAGCTGTATTCGCGACTCTAAAGGGTCAGTCGGATGAACCAGAAATGGCACAAACAATTAAATATCTTTGTGGGATGTCTCACCGGTTTAATAACTGCTGGTATGTCATGGCCTCAAAGGGAATGGGTTATTGGTTGCCCAGGCCAGACATACAGGCTAAATTTGACAAGCTTCTAAATGGCCCACCAAACCCAGTACAACAAGCATTGAAACGAGCCATGGACAGAGATACAAACTCTGGGAAGCAGTCAGATAATGGCAAACAAGATGAACATGCAATAGCCATTATTCCCACAGTATTTTCAGCGGAAGAATCGTACGAACTCCAGAATTGCTTTATTCTTGATTCCGGAGCTTCCGTACATGTATGCAATGATTGGAGATGTTTCCTTGACTTCAAGCAAGATGATCAAGGCTCGCTTCAAGCTGGCAAATCAATTATGAGGATAGAGGGCAGAGGCAGCGTCCGAATTACTCCTGATTCAAAGAAGCAAATTAGTATTCTGCTGAAAGATGTTGCATTTGTACCAGGCTTTCATACCAATATCCTTTCTGCTCGACGAATGAAGAAAGCTGGATATCAATAGGATCTAGAGAATGACCATATCCTCAAGGGTCAAGAAGAGATCTGCAGCTTGCGTACAATTCAAGATCTTTGGGTTATTAAGTATCGACCACCAAGAAAGCAAGAAGAGGCCTATGCAGTCAGAAAGTCAGAAAAACCACTTCTTTTAACTGGAAACAAGGATATATGGTATCAACAAATGGGCCATCTAAGTCTTGAGGCAGTTGGACATTTACCAGAGGCCTCAACAGGCATGGAATTGCTTGATGCAGATCATACGAGCTCCCAGCTCTGCGAGACATGTGTCTTATCCTCTGCAAACCAGCAGATATCTCGTCGATCAACTGAGCAAGAAACAGAACCGTTTAAACAAGTCCATTTTGACCTGATTCAAATGAATGAGGCTTTCAATGGAAAAGTACTTGGGCTTTATAATACAAGCAGGGAAGGGAATCAAAATAGACCCAGAGAAGGTGAAAGCAATCAAGGAATAGGGAACCTCTACTACTATAAAAGGTGTCCAAGGATTCCTGGGCTTTGCCAACTTCTACTAAAGATTTATCCCCAACTTTTCAGGGATCATATACCTATTAAACAACTTAATAAAGAAAGGGACACCTTTCTTATAGACCAGGGAGTGCCAGGACAGCTTTAATCTGCTAAAGGAAAAGTTTATTACTAGACCTGTCCTAGCAACCTTCAACCCTACCTATTATATAGTAGTAGAGACTGACTCCTTAGGCTATAATACAGGGGGAGTTCTGTCCCAGTATAATAAGAAAGGGGAACTATACCTATATACCTACTTCTCTAAAAGGAATTCCCCAGCTTAATACAACTATGAGATCTATAACAAGGAATTATTAGTAATTATATAATATCTTGAGGCCTGGGATGCTGAACTGTGCTTATATAGAGAATTCTAAATTATTATAGACTACAAGAACTTGGAGTACTTCTTCTCCCCAAGAAAACTGATAGAATAATATATATAATAGTCCCTATTTCTTAGCCAGTTCAACTTTAAGCTGATATATAGGAAAGGGTCAGCCAACTAAAGGGCTGATATATTTTTACAGAGAGACCAAGACATGCCTGATAATAAGGATAATAGGGTCAAGTCTTGTATAATGCAACTTTTTACAGAAAAATACTTGGAAAAGATGGTAGTTGCCACCCTTTAACCAGCTGGAGAGCCACCATGCGAGCTGTGTAAGAAAGGTGATATATAGAAAGAGGCACTCAAGCAGGATAAGAGGTATAATAAGGCAATATAGTGCCTGAAGGATGGAGCAAGGAAATTTCCCCTATACCTATAGTTGAAAGTAGGAACCTCAGAATACTAATTAGATGCCCAAGGCTATATCTTCTTCTATAGAAGGAGGTAGGTACCTGGGAGTAAACAGCTCTGTACAAATATAATTTAAGCTGTACATGACTCTATATTGACAGGATATCCTGGCTAGGAGTAAATATATATACTAGTTAGCTGTTGTTATGAATATGGCTTAGCGCTTGGAGTTGGAGTAAGTGCTTGGAGTTGGAGTAGCTGATACTCCAACATTGAGGGGCTATATAAGATGACACGTGTATCTCCCATCTTTCTGTTCTGTAACTAAGTCCATGAGCTCGCTCCCTCTGGCAATACTCACTAAGTTCTCTCTATTCTGTGCCAACTTCCTCTGACCAACCGTAGATTTCGCTACAGCTGTAAATATTTCTGGCCTAACATGTCCCAAGATATCAGGAGATTTGTCTGAAACTGTAATATATATAGAAGGACAAAATCTTGGAGGGACCAGAGAAAGGGACTATTAAAGCCTGTCCCTGTACCTGATCATCCCTGGCAGGAGGTTTTAATAGATTTTATTATAGACCTACCAGAGAGTAAAGATTATACAAACATCATAGTTATCACAGACCGGTTAACCAAAGGTGTGATACTAGAGGGAATATCAGAGATTGACTCTGAGAGTATGGCCTGGGCCCTCGTACAAGTACTTATAAGTAAATATGGGATCCTGAAGGCTATCACCTTGGACAGAGGAAGCTAGTTTACAAGTAATATATAGGCTTACATATGTACCCTGACAGGGATTAACTGCCAACTATCTATAGCCTATTACCCCCAGACTGATAGATTAACAGAGAGGATAAATAGTATAGTAGAGACCTACCTCTGCATCTATACCTGCTATGACTAGAGGGACTAGAACAGGCTACTCCTACCTATAGAGCTAGTAATTAATGGCTGTATATTAATAGTAACAGGGGTCAGCCCCTTCTACCTAAGCCATGGGTATAACCTCAGCCTATTTAGCCCTACCAAGGAGGTAGAGCAACTAGCTGAAGAACCAGCCAAGAGTCCTATCCAGAAAGGGGAAGCTATTATATAGAAAGTTAAAGAAGCCCTAGACTGGGCTCAAGCCTCCATGGCCTATTCCTAATAGAATACAGAGAATCAGGCTAATAAATACAGGAGCCTGGCCACAAACTACCAAGTAAGAGATAAGGTCTGGCTAAGTCTGAAGAATATCTGTACGGACCAACCCAGCAAGAAACTAGACTGGAAGAATGCCAAGTACAAGATTATAGGCCTGGTAGGTAGCCATGCTGTATGGCTGAATATACCCCCAGGGATCTATCCAGTCTTCTATGTAGACCTGCTTCGGCTGGCTTCATCAGATCTACTTCCTTCCCAGAAGAATGATGATACCCAGCCCCCTAGCATCATGGTGAACAGCAAGGAAGAATACATAGTAGAGAAAATCCTGGATGAATATCCCAGGAGATATGGGAGAGGTCACCAGCTGGAATACCTAGTAAAATGGTCAGGCTATGCTTGGCCAACCTGGGAAGCTGCCACAGCTTTGGAGGAAGTACAAGCTCTGGATGAGTAGCTAGATTATACAAAACAGTATAGACTTCAGGACGGCTCACTAAACAGAGATGTATATATAAAGGCTAAAGCAACATGACCTACCCCTGTGACCTGTACTTCCTACATGGAGAAAGGGGGGGGGTACTGTTATAGGTCCTTTGCCTATACAAGGACCTTAGACCTTAGTAGCTCGGCCAAGGCCTGCGCTGCCCTGAAGGCGGTGAGCCACCTGCAAGACTTCCTCACAACAACAATCCTTCTTTCTCCTTTCTTCTTTAGTGATTCCTTCTTGTACGTACGGCACGTCTAGATAGGAAGATCCATCTAAATACGTCCCATAACATGAAAGACCAATACAGTGGTAAATACCAATGTTTTATCATGCTTAGTGAGCAGAGTTATGAAAGCCAAGGCTAAGATTAATACTGAGTTGGGTCGAATTGGGTTTTTTTGGGAACCCAGTGGGTTACCCATTGGGTTTTTGGGTTGGGTCGAGGGGGTTTGGAAAAGGTCCCGACCCAAAATGGGTTTTGACGAAGCCTAGTTGCAGGAAAAGCCAAGTATCAAGTCCTGGACAGTTAGGTGATCATGCTGAGATCCTTCAAGAATAACTTCCTTAATATTTTGGAGCACTGATAGCGCGGCTGCCAGTCTGTCAGAGCTAGGCTGCAGCATAACCGCGGTTAGCCGCGGTTAACCCGTATTGTTTTCAACTGGCTGTCCTGTATAAACGAGTATCACAAGCTTAGAGAAGGAAACAAAAGATAGAAGCGCAAATATCCTCCTCCTCCCTTTTATCAATCTTTTCCAGTCGTACGTCAAGACTTTTCGGACCTGTATGCCGACGGATCTCTTTACCGAAGCTGCGCGCTGCAATTCCGAGATGTTGCAGAACCTTATTTGGATCTCTGGACCATTCCTGGTTGAGGGCATGGCCGACAACCAAAATCCAGGCCATAGCCTGTGACATGCCCCTTCTCTGTGTGGCGGTAGCTGGTCAGCCTTGCTGCGGTCAAAAACAGTGTAGGAATTTGTGGTAGTATAGAGGTAGCTTTGTTTGGGGGTCGGTATGCTCTTTACTTTGTAGTGCCTTTTCAATATCCTTCAGGCTCACAGCAGATATTTGTACGCGGTGGCCCTTCCTTTGCTGTTTTATCCAGGTTGTGATAGCAGCAGCATTCACGCGATGGATTGCCACTTGGAATGGTTCCTTGCGCATCTCAATACATCAGCCATCAACAAACTGCAGGCGGGGTCCGCTGGTGTCCATGTTGGCCCGTTGATGCTGCAACCACAGGGTACCTAGGATCATGTCCGTACCGTTGCCTAGCTGTGGGGCAACATAAGTGTATATGGCTGGTTGGTAGTGGCCATCAATATTGATAGATAAGCAAGCAATGCTGGTAACAGTGCTAGTATTGCTGCTTTCTCCTTTATAGTCTTCCATTTCAATTGGCTGTGGGAGCTGTTCATGCTCTAGTTGAAGCTTCTTGACAAGTTGTTCAGAAATTATCGCGTAGGAGGTGCATCTAGTATCAATCAGGGCCTTGCAAACGTGTTCTTTATTGATAATTAAGGATACTATAAATTCAGGTCTGTCAAACCTAACTATCTTCCTGAAAGTGTTGTATCCTTCCAGGACATTTTCTGTTTAACTAGTCTCCTTCATCTCCTTTAGGGCTTCTGGCCGCCAACTTGTCATTCATATTAACTGTCCAACTCGCCCAGGTGAGAGTCTTTTCACTTGGCGTTGTCTTTTCCCTGGTCCTGTTTATCTGGGGGTTCCTCATCTTCTAGGACTGGCTCTGAGACTCTTATGGCTCGTGTGCGTGTAGGCGGGACTGCAGGAGCATAAGGACATCCTCAGATTATATGGCCACTTGCTCTACAGCGTATGCAAAGTCTGTCAGTTATTCGTCTCTGTCTCTCTGTTTCGTCTACCTACTTGGCACGGCGCTGGGTACGAGAGGTAGCAGGACTTGGTTCCCAATCCATCAGGTAAGTGACTGGTGTTGCGTGAATAGTAGGCATAGGCGCAGGGACGGATCTTGGTGTATCTTGTGGAGGTGTACGATAAGATGGTCTTCTGAAGAACAAAGGATTGTCCTGTTGATTCTCCTCCATACGGTCAGCAAAGAGCTGTAATTGCTGGCAGTATTACTTGAAATCCTCCTCCTTTTACACAGTAACTAGTCGATCTTTCATTTCGTGGTTTAGGGCACGGTCCATATATGATCGTTTTACATTATCAGCCCATTCGTGCCCTCATGCTTCCATAAGTAGTCAGTTGAATTCGGCCAAGAATGTTGAGAATGGTCGATTTGCTTGCTTAATTGTTGCCAGATCATGTACAGCTCTTTCTTGAAGGTTTCGATCCAAGAAATAAAAGTCTATTTGTTTAAGCATAGCTCCAAGAGCATTGTCTTTGAGTTTGTCTTTGTTGCTGGCATATCGATCCATCCATGGGCTGGCATATCGTAGTTTTGACCTCTTCTACCCTTCTCACCCCTTATTTGCTCAAGTAGATAATATATTTACGCTGTTATTGCTTATCCTACCTGCACTTATTCTAGGTTTAGTACCTCTGACCGCGACTGGCAACTGACGAGTGGCCAATAGGTCCTCATCATTCTGAAGAGGCTGGTGGTCCACGTTAGCCATAGAACCTAGAAACCCTTGACCTAGACAATCACGTAGATCAGGCGGTTGCCACCGCTTTACTTGACTATTGAATAATCTGGAGGGTTTTGTAGAAAGGGTTGTTACTGTATGACTCGAGCTAGGGATGATCATGACAGCGCAGAAAGAGTAAAGTGAGAAGAAAACGGGAACTGCAAGATGGCATAGTACAATTAACACAGCCTTGAACAGACTAGTGGTAGAAGTGCAGAGTCAGAAGAACATAGAGAAAGTGTGATAGTCTCGCCGGATACACCGAAGATTCTAGTTGCAAGGATAATTCCCATCATAGTTATATCCCCAATTAAGGAACGCCTCCTCTCCACTGCAGATTGGTATACGATTGTGCCCTGCTGCCCGGATTTCCTGATCAATGAAGCCTCCCTTCCTGATATTATTCTCGTCAAGGCTTGACAAATCCGTCAGGTCCCAACCGTTCTTGCCGTTGTTATTATTGTACGAATTGACGGAGCTATATGAGCTTTGTTAGACGATATTGACGTCTCGAATAAACATTTATATCGAAGCAAGCTTACCTGGCAAGTATGTCGTCGAGCGTCAAGTTGTAATCGCCAACCTTGTCAACCCCAGGTGGAGCATCAAACTTGAATGGAACACAAACCCCCAGGCCACCGCCAGGTTGTTGGCACGAATTAGACGCCTGGCCTTCGGGATACACAAGGTAGTATGTCTTTTCGTTATAGCAAGCCTTGGTAATTTTCGCTGTCGAGTCATCTATATAGTCGCTTACCGGATTACTCTCATCATCGCAGTCATGTCCGTCTGTGTCGAGCCAGAAAATGGAATGACTTGATTGTTGCCAGACCTGGGGTATCGCGTAGGAGTAAAATGAGGTTTGAACTAGTTTTTGCATCTCACTGCGGCTGTATCGTGGTTGTTGGGTGTTGCCTTCGGGGATCAGCCCGTCGATAAGCTGACCATCTTTGATCGCTTTCCATAGAACGGCTATTGATGCATCAGAGCCGTTAAATATTTCCCTTACGGCACTCGCTGTCGAATCTTGCCATATATCAAATGTTGTGCTCATGTATAGCTCGAATGCAGCCGCATCATCTTCATCCCAATCACTGGGGGATGAGGTTAGCAAGCCAGCATTAAGAGCTCTGAGGAGAGAAAAGACTCACTAGTCACCCGGGTTAGTGTCCTTTGCCAGGTTTACCCACCCGCTAATCAAGGTGTAGGTAATATCTTT
Source organism: Aspergillus quadrilineatus (assembly GCA_013305525.1). Taxonomy (NCBI): domain Eukaryota; kingdom Fungi; phylum Ascomycota; class Eurotiomycetes; order Eurotiales; family Aspergillaceae; genus Aspergillus; species Aspergillus quadrilineatus. The sequence continues at coordinate 12,775 of JAAXYA010000179.1, forward strand.
GGCGTTGTCCAATTTATCTGGGTTCGCGGCAAAATAGCGCATATTCCGAAGGACTATATCAGCGGTAAGCCGACTATTTTAGCACTGAACAGCGGAAGATCAGCATGCACAAACCTGAATTAAAGGCCGGGGCCATGGTTGTTGGAACGAGAATTCCGAGCACGTCCATCAAGACATTGAATCCCATACTGTCTTTCACAGGCGCAAAGGTATCTATAAAGTTTTCCACATTTGCCTTCCTGTTGGCCCACTCTGCGGCATCCTTTATGGCTTGATAGTAGTCAATGAACATCTATAGGTAGACGTCAGTGGTCCACAAGATAGTACCGCATTGATAGAACAACTTACAGTGTTGATTTTGACGAGTGAGTTCAGGATCTCCCAGCCAGCGGGACCAGAGCCAGACCCCTGGGTGTCGGTACAGGTCAGGGCATCATCGCAATCCGCGTCTGTGGTGCCCAGTCCGCAATCCTGTTCCTCGGTGTTGAAAAAGTCAAAGATTGACTGGCTGAACGTGTAGTCGTTGGGTTTGTAGTCATTTTTCCAGGTCCTAATGGCATCATTCCAGGCATCCTCACACCCAAGCTGCACCCACCGTTCCGTGGACGGCATCTGGAGCTTTCCCCTGACGGCATCCGCGTTGCAGTCGAGCTCCGTCCAATTCCCAGTCCGAGTTCCCCATGTATATGGATCATTTCCTGCATCAATAATCTCGTAGAATTTAGCCCACGTCGTGACAGGTATAGAAACTCCATCAACCACTTCAACAGCACTGGAAGGTACCGAATAGAACTTTTGTAAGTCTACGGCCCATTCAACTGAACCGCCCATGTTCAGGCCTTGGAAAAGGGCCTCCCGTTGTTCTCTGTTGGTGTCATCTGAGTACGCAACCCACTCTGTGTTGTTATAGACGAGAACGTTGGAAAAGCTGTCATCCAGGAAGGTACGAGCATTTGAATTCTCGGCGAGGATCTCTTGTATCTCACCATTGGAGATGTATCCGGCTTCGTTGGTGCAGCGGCCTTTTCGCGCCCCAGAAGCCGTGCCTGTGAAGGTGCACTCAGGTCCTGTGCATCCCGCAATGGCCATTTTGAATGCCCGTCCATAGCTTGCAACGCCGACAATTACTTTGTTCGAGGTTGCTCCAGCCTTTGTGACCATGGAAAGCGCGTTATGTGTTTCAGTAAGGTTAATATGGCTTCGGAGGCAATTTCCCTCAGGGCAGCCAGGAGACGACCATTGGTTCGCAAAATCCCATTGGCCATGGAGGTCATAGGCCATGAATACTATGTAGTCGAGAAGATCCACCATTTTATCAATTGGATATGCTTTCAAATACCAGTATGAGGCGGGCGCAGCGATGGAAATGCTCTTACCCGGCAGTTTGTTCTTGAGCAGGGCCAAGAAAGCCGTGTAGAGGTTGCCTTCATTCTCGTCTCCAGCAGGGATGCCAGGTATATCTGGGGCACCAGGATATTCCCAATCAATGTCAATCCCATCCAAGTCATGCTCTAGGACAAAGTCGGCTATCTTTTGAGCCATTTTTTCGCGGTTTGCAACTTGAACACCGTTCCGAAAGATCATGTAGGTGGCGGGATCTGTTGAAAACGCCCATCCGCCCATCGAAAGAATGCGCTTTACCCCGGAAAGTGCCTTAAACTGCTCGAACTCGAATTGGGAGCGTGTATTTCCGACCTTGACATCGAAGTCCTCAGTCATAGTTCCAAAGCCAAAATGGATGTGGGTGTATTTGTTTTTGTCAATTTGCCTAGCATCCATATACTGGCACTGCCTGTCCATATTGTATCCCTGGAAGTAGCCAATACGGATGAAGTTCTCTGGAGGGTCAGACTTGACTATATCAGTGCCACAGTTGGAAATACATCCATTTTCACCCGGAGCAGATGTCCCAGGGGCCCCGCTTTCGCTCTCGCTGATGGTACAAAACTCGGCAGTGGTACCGCATTGTCCCCACTTGGTACGAAATGTCAGCTTGAAAAGTAATGGACGTAGGGCAGGGCGTACGAACAATATTACAGCACGCATTCAAAGGGCATGGATTTAGATCCGCCAAATCAGTATCATCGTCTGGCTGCTTGGTGCCAGGAACTTGTGGTCCACAGATAGCGTTGGCAATAGGAGCAGGCATTGGGGGCTTGCCGGTGCTGAGACACATCTTGACGCCCACCCAGAGAAGATCACATCCATTCCATCCTGCGATTCGTAAGTGGCTAATTCATTACATGGACGTGTTACGAACCCCAGGTGTTTTTATTGAAGTCCTCCAAGTCCTCAGTTGTCAAGTCGTTGGTAGCTGCAATCTTCGAGCAAGAATCATCTTCTTGAACTACATACGATGCACAGGTACCGTCCTCATTGGGCGAGGGCGCAAAATTTGGGAGAGTGCCAGAGGAGCAGCAGACATGTTGTCCAGGTGTTAATGTCGAGCAGAGGTCGTCTTTAATATTGTACTTCTCAAATTCAGTACCGGTGATTCCGCAGCGAGTAGCCAGTGAAGCGCAGCTATCTCCAGAATCTACCTGGATTATGTCGCAATCCGCGCGACGATGAAGACGAGATGTTGAGAGCGATCCGGTGGTGACAGCGCTATTGGATGTATATATGGTCACATTGCGAGTAGAGGGGGAAATAAACGAAGGAAAGGAAGGCGGCGAGGGAGAAGGCGCAGCAACCGACAGGCGAGCTCGACCGGAAGACCCTTTGTCCAAGAATGCACACTGGCCGTCAGACCAGGATTTAACTGCTTGCTGGACCGTGGAGAAGGTGTCATCGAATGCGACAACAATACCCCAAGTCCTGCGTGCGCCTCGGCCAGCACCGCAGACCTGCTCCAGCAAGCCATGGGCTACCTTCTTGACAACGATGTGTTGGGTCAGACTGGAAAGGATGGGATCGGATGTGCGAGCGACATCCATGTCGCGGCCAGCAAAAAATCCCACCGTAGCCAAACCAATTCTCGCGAAACGAATGAAGCTTCCATCATGTACAACTTGCTTTGAGAGGTAGTTTTGGATATGTGCAATGGAACGGGCAGCCAGGTGGCCGTCTCCAGAGATCTCAGGCAAGTCAAGGTGCTGGAGAATAGCGCCTTCCGCACGGTACTCGCCGTCAACGGAGTTGTTTAATGTTGGAATGGTGTTCCCCCAGATAGAACAGGCGCGCACCTTAGTGGGAGTGCCAGATTGATTGAGTGGAGCATCAACCATTATGTCAAGCAGCATTGGCCGCTCACAGCGGTTCAGGGCCTGAGTATCATAATGGTAGACACCCCAGTTCTCTGGAGAAGGGCCTACCAGGCCGCACGGAGCTGGGCAGGGGTCCGCTTGATTTTGCGTCCATATTGTGGGAGACGAAGCAGCCAAACAAAGAAAAGAAAGGAGTGACGAGAGCTGGATGAGCCGGCCCATGATGATAGCGAATGAATGAGTGACTGTGAGCCGTTGCTTTCCAGGTGTCCTGGAGAGGTATTCCTCTCCTTTTATAGATGGTCGAAGAGCGCTGACTTCTTGCTAGCGTCAGGCATGAACGGCATTCTTGTCTGTGCTCTAGGTATTGTGATAGAAAAAAGTTGGGTTCTCGGTATTGTGCTTATGCGTTTTAGTAAACCAACTCCCTGATGCAGCTCGGAGATTGCGGAACCCAAGAACAATTTCCGTGGTAAATGGAATTCCCATGTTCAGTATCGAATAGGTAAAAGCAGCCCTGTCTGCCGTAGGAGCTAGCTAGCCCTACCCTGTTTATCCATAGAACCATTCCCCACTGGCCGTGTCCACCGCCCCCAAGCGACCGTCAGTTCATAGTTCATAATCGCCTCCAAAAATCGGACCGCTGGGTAAGCATGCTGCTCTCCCGGGGCCCACTCCATACGCACTGCCCGAGTGTTAGATCGACGCCGCGGTTCTTGGCCCGCCGGCCCTGATCCAGGCAAACTCCGGCGTGGATAAGGATTGTGGATTCAGAAACGAGCTTTCCCACGAGCAGTAACAGAACAGAATGCCCTTTTTGCCTCCCGACATTTCATTAACAACCTGCTTGTGCCGTACATCCGGCGTGTGAGACTTCATGCGACCCTGAAAAAGTACTGCAATCCAAGGCTGCCAAGGCACTTCTTGCTTGGTATTGAAAGGGATTTCCACCAGTCAGAATTACTCTCTCGTAGACCTGAACACTAGTTGTATATATTAGCTCCATCTTTTCCTGAAACCTTGTCAGGCCATCTTTCACTCTGTTTACTGGCCGGACTGGCAGCTCAGCCATGGCTTTCACTCCTTTTATGATTTTCCTCATTACACTCTTTTCTGGCTTGGCCACATCACAAGAATTGGAAACTGTCGAACTCGACCAAATCTTTCCTCGGAACGAGACCTACGCTCCTATCCGGTACTTCCCTTTTGTTTGGGGTCTACAAAATGCAGCAGCTGCCTACCCGGCTGGCTTTAAACTATACTGGAGACTTTCACCAGTTGAATCTCCAATCTTTATTTTGGAGGAAGACGGTCGCTTTCCTGAAGATACACCGATAGATGCCCCGTACTCTTATGGCCCGCCGCCATCAGATCCATTGTTTTTTAGCGACTTCCCATTAACACTGAAAAACTTCTCAACGGGCCACTGGGAACTCGAATGGCGTTTCGGGTTCAAATACAATTGCTCGCTGTCAGACCCTGTGACTCCGGAGGATCATTATCGGAAACAGCCGTGGCATAGTGTGGTGTTTACGGTTGCTGAGGGAGGCAAGACCGTGGATCTGCTCGAAAACCGGGACTGTGATACCGAGGCTGATCAGGCAGCGGCCTTTAAGTTGCTTCAAAACGAGGATGACGAGAACTGTCCTATCCTGAATGCGACGGTGCCCAATCCCTGCGCGTTAGCCTTTGGTGCAGCGACCGTTGAGAACATTACGACGGCAGCCCGCGACCTAGGGCGCTGCCCGTCATTTAATGGCACTTTGGCGGACTTTCCTGTCGACTGTGATAGCAGTGGGATCAGGGTCTCTGTTGCGTGGACGGGTAGGTGGGTGCTTCTGGGTTTTGGCTGGCTTGCGATTATGTTGCTTTAATTCTCAAATGAGTCGATACATAATCTCTAGAGTATATACCCTGATCATCCTTGCCCTTCTGTCGAATCCATGAATTGCTGATTAGCTCTAATTTTACATCCTGGGATTTGACCATTATCAAAAGGTTCGCGTTCCAACTGTTACAGCACTAGAAAGGCTTCTGCTATACCACACCTGCCGTAAAAGTCTAAATAAGTCAAGCACTCTTACTGAGTTACCCGGGTAATATGAGTTCTCGACTAGACCTTTATATTTGCACCAAAGCCCAGTGCGCAGTTGAGACGGTAAGCTAAACCCTAACCCATATTCATAACAGACCTTGATCACAGTTTTACTAAGATAAGTACCAGAATGTGAGCTATCTAGTGGTTCAAATCCAAGAAGCACCTCACAGTAATTCCAATCTTGATCTAAGAAGTAGC